>JAHQIW010004692.1:0-49754 GCA_019055375.1 Parelaphostrongylus tenuis
ACAGTGAGTGTTTCAAAAAAAGCGAGTACGCGCTCACCGGATAGAGTGAGATGTGCGTTCGAGTTCCACCTGACGTAAAAGTTCTGCACGTCACTCTACATCACTGAGTTATAGAACATATCTCATGAATATTATTTGAGACAACATGTCATGTGGTCTATTATAGGGCAGACTTATAGAGCATGATGCATGTATTTTGACCTTGACAGTTTCATCAGTCGGCGGCGGTACCCTTCGTCTTTTGCCATTCCTCTCTGGGCGCACAGTCCCTATACTAGGAGTAGGCGCCGAAGAACATTTTACACCGTCCTCTAAGTGAAATTATCACTAAATGGACAGCGTTGTACTCTGGACTGTTCTTATCTGGTATTGTTAATATGCAATACCTTTTGTTTCGAGTCTTTTCTTATGATCACGCTCACATTACAGCATATCTCATAATTGTCATTTGAGTCAACGTGCTTTCATGAAAGCACTCGAAACGTAAGATATAAGGCAATTACATGTTGTCAAACCTTACACTGCGCATTGAAATGCGATTATATTTTACGAATAAATCGGAGGTTCATCGCATTGTCGGCATTTACGTTAGGAATTGAAAAATCTATATAGCTCCAGAAGAAACTTTGTACTGAAGTCTGCTGGATAATAACTTTATAGCTCCACTTGTACTCAGTAAAATTTTTTAGCTAACTTTCATTTGAAATAAATCTAGTCAATTTTTTGTTCACTCAAAGCTGTTCCATCTGTGAGCTACCATTCGACACTTCTCACGTGGATTCACAGGGCTCCCTACCAGACATTGGAAACTTCCGCAAACGGAGGAAAGTTTTGAAGTGGCACGTTAGTCCTAAAAAGAATGATTTTGGTATTTGTAGACTGATGTCTCAATGTTAACCATTTTGGGATGGATTGTATTCATTTGTGAAGACGAATTTCTAAGGAAAATCTGGTTAAGGAAACATTTTCCTCAGACCTCTAGCAAGCAATCTCAAAGATTAATCTGGGCAATTTCATTGACATGTTTGGCCTAGGAAAAGCTATTCTTATTGTGTTGTAATAATAAAAGTAAAACTGTGCTTCGCACTTAGTTTGTTTGTCTGCCCGACTGAGGTTTATGGGTGAGTAATTATTCGATAGCTCAAACCTCGACAAATTTCTTGTCGAAACCGTTGCACATTGTTCTCCAGCAAGAATTTGAAATAGAGAAGTCCAATGGATTGAGGTGAAGTGGGCTGCCAATAGTTGAACTTGAGGATTGGAATTCAGCCGCACTCCACTAGTTATTGTGTCAGAGACGACCATCAGTTGATGAAATGGCCGGTAGAAGGTTGTAAATATCCTGGATTAGTCGATGAGCTGGAAATACTCACCTAAACCTCTCGAGTGCATGTGGGCTACTTTCCATAATTTGACTTATTACTGGAGTCCTCACGTTTTGACAGAATATCTAAGCAATGATTTTGCATAATTCATTGAAGTGTGAGAATTCAGTCACTGAAGTTTGGCAGTTTTCAATGAGTAGCTGAAGACGACAATCGGGAAATGACTCACGTTACCAAACGCAACGAAGAATAATTGCTCCTGTAAAAACAACGACATTTGCGGTAGGGCCGTGCATTCCTCGCGAGAACATCTCATTTTGTATGCCTAGATGAAAAAATGGAATCGTTAACTAATACAAGTTCCTACTGGTCCTCACTTCATATGCTGCTCGCAGTCCACAATTATCAACTATATTCTCTTGAATTGTCAGATGTACATCAACCGGAAATTTTTCGTCACAATAATTATTTTATTTCGTCAGTTTTTATTATCGCTAAAAACACCACATATCTGACATTTTTCTTGATTGTTGGCTCTGGAAGTGGCAGTCTTTCTGACTCTTTCTCGCGAAAAAATTAATGAAGTGAGTCATTAATATATTTGAATGTTTCTCAGCACACGAAAAAACCAGAATCATCTCGTCACTTATTTTGTATATCATTTTTCCAGATAAATCGATCAAATGGAGGGCTTTGATCTTGCGTTCATGGCTCATCAAGCCATCCATCCTTCCGGAGTTGGTAAACCGGTGCCAAACTAATGTTAGACTTCCCTGGGAGGATAAGTAGCACTAACTCGACAAAGCGGGAGGCCACCGAGAATCACTGTAAAGGCCAAAGATGCATTGAATCATTTCAAAACGAAGTTGGAAATTGAACATGAATGCATATTGCATTCCACAGGAAATGGTAACCGCCGAGAGCTTTGTCCTTTATCCTTCTATCTTGAACGCCGAGAAGCAGAGCATATTATAGCTGTGCACTGGTCGTAGAATACTGTTTTAGCTCTTTTGGTCATCCAGATCATTCCATCACAAAAAAAACCTAAGTTTACATAGTTGTGATTCAGTGGTGAACCTCAAAGACATTGCAATGAGCTGAATGAGACAAAGCTGAGATGAACAATGCTGTCAAGCAATTCTTCAATATGTTAGAGAATCATGTTGAAGATGGGGTATCTTATAGAACCCGATACACGGGTTTCGATCTTACGATCTCGACAATCGGTCAATTACCCATCTCGTCTTTTGCTAATCTGTGTGGGTGCTCCTTCCCCACACTAAGAGTTAGCTACGTCGAACGTTTAACACTCTATGTAGAGTTAGATTATCACCGCACACAGAGTGCCGAACAGGCCACATTCTATGCGTGGCTCAATAATGATTCTTTGGCACATTGAAATTTGAGCTGTGTTTTTAAGAAAGCACTCGAAACGAATGATAATCTTTTAATAAATTTTTTATTTGCTGTACTCATCACCTTACTGTCACTTTCTTTAACTGCAAGACTTTGTCAAAGTAGCGATCAGCTTTCATCTGTACTCCTTTATAAAGATTCAGCACACTAACTTCATCTTCCAACACTTTAGGAATTCTGTCAACCAGTCAGAGTTAATTTAAAAGATATTCCAATTTGTTTATTCTGTTTTGACGCCTATATTTTTGAGATTTTTTTGCGCCGCCTTCTGAACCACATCCTCCAACCAATCTGTTTCCAGAATAATCCGTTCCATTGATCGTTTCATATCTGCTATCATTTCTTCGGCCTAAAAATCGCTGAAGCTAACAGCGACTATGAAAATTCATCAAATACTTTGCGCATAAATTCCCATCTTTTTAAATTAACACTACATCATATCTATTGTGTTGCCTTCCTTTTCTCTCAAATTGAATTCATTTCGCACTTATATCAATATTCAATTTCATTGCGCATTTAGGCACATCGCTGACGATTCATTTTAGAACTTCAAATGAAGTTGCGGAAGCAAAACACGCCGGTAAGCGATATGCAAAGAAATGGAACAAAGGTGCGTTATATATATATATATATATATATATATATATATGTATGTACATATATGTATATATATGTATATATGTATATATATGATTATTTATGAGTTGAACACTACTTACCGATGTTAAAGTTTGTTATATTCACCTTATTTCTGTTCACGATCGGAAAGAAACTACATGCAGAAACCAAAGAAAGAGGCTCGGCGAGTTTATCGACGACTTGATCAATGCAGTGCTTCCATGTGGAACGTGAAGGCAACGAATAAAAAACACTATACTGGATAATGAAATAAAATGTTAGACATTCATTTGTCTGCGCACGATTCATTCATCTCCATGAGGCTTTATAAAGGTGACCCAATGCGTGTCCGACCTAGCTCGTGACTTGCAAGAATATAATGATTCATCACGTCGATAAAAATATCCTCCCAAATTTAATCAGTTTGTGGACTTCAGAAAGGTTGTAGTATTCGATTCCCAGGAAGCACAGAATTGGTCGTGATGACACTGCATGCGTTGTCAGGCACCATTGTACTGCTGAGTATTTCTTGGGCGAAAATAAAAGGAACTTTTTAACAAAACCATGTCGCGCTTTTTACGCCTACACTACGGTGCCTAGACGCGCTGTCAGTAGTGTAATCCAGACGATCTATTCACCAGGTGGATTCTAGTTTATACTTATCCACGAACGCATAGAAATTTCACGTTTTCGAATCTGAAATTAACCTGAAATATTAATTTTTAAAAAATCCAAAGTAATTCACCATCAAAAGATGATGAGAAACTACAACATGATCAGAACTTGATTGTGAAAATGCCAATTCAAAAAAAAATATGTGAACTCCATCTCGCGTGTGGCACGCAATACAGTGAACTCTTAGAAGGACGACGCAGCTCGGGTAGATATCGATCAAACGACGATACCAATCGCCACATTAAATGATTTTGATGGAACTGCATTAGGCAACCATGGATCGTAGTTATAACTCGACCATATTATGATCTGCCACTGACGATTAATAGGTGAACCTTTTTGAAGGTAAAACTAAAGTTTTCCACAAGCTCATTTTCTGTTCGTCGTTACTGCTTCTCTTATCAGAAGCATATGGATAATAAAAACCTATACGCAAAAAGTGACTGGTGTATCCAGGAGCCCTTAATACTGCATTCCCCGTTATCCACAACATTAACCAACGGAGCCCACAGAATGTAGAAAGGATTTGCACCATCCATATTTGTTTGTTTTTAAACAGAAGAGATATTTAACCTTGGTTCACACTTTGCTTCCTTTCAGTAATGAATTTGCGAACTACTCAACTAGTATGCTTCTGCTAATAAACAATGTTCTTGTTGCGCATGGAAGCAGAACATTTCAACTAAATAGAAGGTTATAATTCGCAGGGTGAGAAAAGGGTGATGAGAGCAAAAGCTTATTAAAATTAGTAGATTTATAGATGAATGGAAATTTTTGAAACAAGTGCAATGAACTCACCTAAGTGATATTGATTTTGTCATTGCTGATAGGCCATCAATATAGCCGACATCAGCTACATTCACCATCATGTCGTCGTTAAAGGCACCTAAACTTGAACCTAGTTCTTCGTTGAAGAATAGCTGCCATCGTATCTGAATGAAAAATCTCGGCTGCTCATAAGAACTTGATGAATTCATAGTGTGGTAGTGGCGAAATATGGATTCAATCATGCAGAGGACCACAATAACAAAGGAGTGCAATGTGAAGAGAATTTTGGATAGAGCTGAAGGCCCACGAAAGAAGATGGCCGTGCTGCTCAAGAGTTTGGTGAAATGAGGGACGGAAGGAAATGATTGGATGATTAATTACACAAATAAATAATGTGCCGATTCAGAATCATATTAAAAATTCACGGACTTCAGGGTAGCGTGCACGGAACTCTCCGCAGGTCATTACATTGCTGAAGGAGGAATTATAACCGGTTGCGCCCGAATAAGAAATCTAAAGCAAGCAATCGAAAGCTGCCTCCAGAAAAATTGCGCTAGACTCTTCTGCATGGAAAGTTCACTAAATTATTCTCAGTGTATCAAGTTATCTAAGGAATTTTTGGCTCACCATACATAGTGGAGCAACGAAAACAAATCTCTTCGGTCCAGATAAGTTTGAGAAATATCAATGGGTTTCATAAGTTAAGTCCACGGACTTTCCTCTTTAAGGGATTCCGCCCAATTGGTCGCGAGGGCACGTGGCGCTTCCCAGGATGTGGATAGGGAAATAAAAGCAAACCAAAAGCGACCGTGCGATTCCAAGAGACGCACGTGGACTGAGGGGATAAGCTCCCTGCTTTTGCAGCACCGACTTGACATAACGCTATTTCTACTAGTCAAGTCGGCCAAAAGCCTGCAATCTAGAGGCCAGAAGTACATGGGAGGAGGCTGCGAGTCGTCCCCAACAAAGAAGCTCCTCCTGCTCTACCGCGAGAGACTGGCAAGCTATTCGTGAGTACCGAGCGCCACGTTTAGAGTCTGGCAAGCTATACGTTGGGTATCAAAATGCCAAAAAACAGTAACAAATATAGGGCCTCATTCCTCTGACCCCGAAGGAGCCCCTGGTACGGCAGCGCCAGCTAGGACGAGTACGGAGAGGCTGCTAAAATCTCAGGACCAAAATAGGCTGCCAAGATCGGAACGGACTGAAATGACGATCTGTACCTGCAATGCAAGAACCTTTGCTCACGAATCCGCTGTAGAAGATCTATTGATTCAAGCAAGAAGGATAAGGTACAACGTTATCTTGCCTGGCTGAGACGAGAAGCGCGCCGTCCTCTCTCACGCTGTTTATGACACCGGAGAAGAACTGTTTCTTGGAACATGCGATAGCAGAGGTGTCGGTGGCGTTGGCGTCCTCGTCAAATCGAATTTGACCGTAAATATCGATCCGTTTGAACAACTAACAACCCATATCGGACGATTACGGTTGAAACGATGTGGTTCGATGCCGGCTTTGACCATCTTCGTTGCTTACGCACTAACATCAAGCTATGACGAAGACGAAGTCAAAGCGTCCTATATGGACCTCGAAAAATTCTTCAGAGAAGATCATGCATTCTTCGAGATCATTGTCGGATATTAAGATGCAAAATTGGACGTCTAGAAGAACGTCACATTGGGACCTACCTACTAGAATGGAATGAACAGGGTGAGAGGCTATGGCTGTCTGAGTTATCATGACAACCCAAACCATCCATGGTAACTCGCAGTTCCGAAAGCCCACTTCTCAGCAATGGACGTGGGAGTCTCTCAATGGACAGTACCATAACAAAATAGACCATATCTTAGTGAATCGAGGGTTTTGCCTGACCGATGTCATTGTTGTTTCTAAGGTCTACAGGACCAGACCATCGTCTCCTTCGCGCAACGTTCCGTTTTCCGCAGAGAGCAAGAAAGCCGCTAAATTCCAACAACGAAGTCACATAAGTATTATAAACTGCATGTAATCAAATCATTAGTCGGCTCTTGCCAATGTATCGTTGTCGACAACATCGACAAAGAATACGACCAACTCGCTTGAATATTTTCACGTTTGCACTATGAAAACCGAGAGCCCTAAAGTCACGAAGAGCCGCTTGTCTCCGCAGACACTCAAGCTGATGCGTCAACGTGGAATCGCACGAGATACAGGCATCCGAATCCTAACCTCCAAACTTGCGTAACGCTGCAGAGAAGCGATAAAGAAAGACTTCAAAGAGGGGCGAACAGCAGTTATGGCGTAAGCTGCAAAAGCTGGGAAGAGCACTCGCAAAGCCCAGCGATGCTTCGCCAATTATAAGACCAAAATGTGTGCAGTGCGATTCCCTGACGGTATACTTACAGCTTCCAGAACGGCTATGGAGAAAATCATCACCAATACTACTCGGATCTCTTCGCTAGCTATGTCCTCTTACCATCATATGAGTTTAAAGAGGGTGAATATGTCGTTTCACTGGTCATCTCCTTCCGAAATCCGACATGTTACATCGTCGATGAAGAACAGAACAACAACTGATTCAGACTGGATTAGACCAGATCATCTGAAGAACCTTCCGCCAGTTCTCACCAACACCCTGGCTCGGTTCTTCACTCGCTACCTGTCAGAATGTCAAGGTTCCCATTCAGTGAAAAACCAGCGAGACCGTGTTCTCGTTCAAAACGGGAGACCTTCACGACATAGGCACTTATCGCCCAATCTGCTTGCTGCCCGTTGTCTATAAATTCTTCACTCGAGTCATCCGAAACAGAATTGACATGAACACTGGACGAAGGGCAGCTATGTCAACATGCAGGGTTCCGAAAAGGATATAGTACCATGGACCACATCCACACGATTACAAGACTCTTCGAAGCATCACGAGAGTGCGAAATATCGCTCTGTCTCACTTTCATCGATCTGAAGAAAGCCTTGGATTCACTGGAATCAGAAACGGTTATGGAGGCTCCGGATTGCCAAGGTGTCCCTACTCGGTACATAATGATCCTCTGTGAGCTTGATAATGATTTCACAACTAAAATATCCTTTCTACAACAATATCACCATTGACGCAAAAAAGGGCTTCGACAAGGCGATCCAATTCGCCAAAACGATTCACTGCCACCCTACATAAACGTCATGCGAACATTGACTGGGACGACATAGGGGTGAAAATTGACGGTCGACAATTCAACCACTTCGCTTTGCCGACGATATCGCCCTCATAACACCAAAGATCAGCCAAGCGGAACGAATGTTTACCGTTTCGATGACGCCTTGGAAAGATTGGTCTTGAACTAGATCTAACGAAAAAGATGTTCACGAGGAACGGATGGGATTTGAGTGCCCTATTCACACTCAACGGAACGAAAAACTTCGAATGCTTCCAGTTACGTCTATCTAGGTCGCGAAATCAACATGATGAACGACCTAGCTCCAGAGTTGAGCAGGAGGAAACGAGCGGCTCGGGGAACGTTTAAGAGCATCGAGGATGTAGTGAAAAGGACAAAGAACATTCGACGCCGTGCCCACATTTTCGGCTCGACGATTATCCCTGCCCTAACGTATGCAGCAGAAACCTGGTCGCTACATAAGCAGGATGAAAGACTCTTTGGCGATATTGAACGCGCAGTCGAGAGGTCGATGCTAGGAGTATCCCTTATCTCGCAAATGAGAGAAAGGATCCGAAGTTCCGACCTACGTCAACGATTGAAAATCAGAGACTTCGTTCTACACGTCAGGATGTCGAAATAAGGTGGGCCGGAAACGCGATGCGCTTTAACGAAAACCGGTAGACGAGAGCCGTTACCGATCGGATTCCTCGGGACGTCAAGCCTTTACAGGAAGACCACTGACCCGTTGGTCCGATTCCTTTAAGCTTAGAAGAAAGGTATGATTCTCAGCGAACGCCTAAAGCGAGGAGGACCCACTGGGCTACACTTGCACGCGATAGGGAAAAATGGAAGAGTTGCTGGTACCCACTGGAGTCACTCGGCAATCAAGAGGGCGACAGGTGATAGGTTAAGTGCTCGATGAAAGATTCAAAAATTAACGGGAAAACGAGAGATGACGCGAATTTTACTTTGAGAATTTTTAAGCCACCATTTCAATTATGGGATAAAATATGGTAGGACTTGCATTTGCTATTCTTTGATCCACATCTATGATATCGCTGACGAGGTAATCAATCGAACCATTGTTGCCGTGCATCCGAAGCCTACGGGATAATTTCTATAGGCAACATCGCTTCATCATGTCACACTACCAGAAGTAACGTCTAATCTCAAATAACCGAATTTGATCAAATATTTGGCTAAAGGTGGGATTAGTCGGGAGTTTCAATTCTCTTTTATAATACTCATAGAGTAAGTAAGTAATTGCATTATATTCAACGAAACTTGTGAACATTTCAAGATTACAGGAGCCGAGTAGATGAAAAAATACCCATCGAGAGTATAGTTGTAAAGAGGATTTCTACGTCTCTCCAACTTTTTCACCATCTACTTTTCTCTTCAATTTGCTAATGACCAATCTAAGCTTATCTAATTCCAATTAACAGAAAGCTTGCCTAACCGAGTTGTTTCAAGAAGTCTTTCATGTAAACTTTATAGTTGGTAAACTGTGTGTTTGTTCATGACGCATTCTGATAAAACGCCTTCCTTCTTAGCAAAGCTTTGGCGGGGTGAACTGAACCATGTTCATCGTTATAGTCGTTGAGAAAAATCAACAGCTCACGTGCAAGAAACTCACCATGAGAATTTGAGTGGTACTATTTTCAAAACTTCTGCGAACGGTCAAGCCGATCAGCCCATCAACTCCGATAGCGGCTAGCTGTCCTGAATGAATTAATGCTCAGCATCCGTCGTCTAAGTGTGAAAACTTCAATGAGTGATGATTCCAAGCAATACAAGAAAACAGCTGTTAGAAAAATTCGACTTTACTAGAGTAGAAATGTTTAACTTCTAATTGTTAATTGCAAGAAAGGAAAGGATGGATATTTTGAAAAAATTTTCTTGAGCCAAAAACAAGTTGATTTTGACTCTTACTATATCCATACCGCGTGTGCTTATCGTATCTCAAAAAATGCGGAAAATTATTGGATTGCCAGATTTGACGCCGTGAAGTATTATTGTTTACAGTATTGCGGAAAAGGTGTTTCACACTCATGTGAAATAAGCAGCGTAGTGAGCTCAGGCGCTAAACCGAACTACAGATCACTTGTGTATTGCTAGAGCATATTTGACAGCACAACACATGCCCCTAGTGCTACAAATTGTCCACTTTCGACGTGCAAATTAAAATCTGCCCTACAGCTTCCCACATTTATCAAAATGTTAGTATATTTATTTTCGTACCAGAGCATGTTGCGCGTTTTCATTCATGCATGAGTCATAGAAGACTCGTGCCAAGCGTATCGACTTTGTACTGTTTCCACGAGACTCTTCGAGTATATCTGAAAACTGATGGTTAATGAGGAGTATAAAAAATGTAATGAAGCATCGTTCCTGAAGGAGCGCACGGTCCGTAGTTCAGCTCTGCTCAATAATCAATTGCTTCCTCTATCACCCAGCATTCGGTAACAGATTCGCCTACAGTGCTCAAAAGTATCTATCTGGTTATTGAGAAGCTTTTGGAACTCTTTGAATTGACAGAGCAAGAGTTTAATGACAGCCGGTACGTGGTAACACGCTTCTCCGAGGTATGTGAATCGCGCGTTTCACTCCCACCTGCAGTCGAACACGTGCCATCCAACATTTTTAGATGAACACATTTATGCTGAAACAAGCCAAAACGCTAAATGGATTGTTTTGATTACTTCTAGAAAAAGATTCTTCTATACCGTGATTATCTTTTTCTCAGCACACGCGAGGTTTCTAATAGAAGTTTATCTTGCGCAAAGTAGTACAATTGAGATTATATCCGTGGCTAGCGCTTCGGCAGTTTTACCTTCCTCAGAGCCTGACCGTTTTGTTGCTATGGTATTCACTATACATGTAGACCAACCACACACACAGACATCTCGTCCAAATAAGACTCAGTGCGGCTGGTCTACATATATAATGGTTAGCATAGCAACAAAACGGTCAGGCAAGACTGCCGCAACGTTAGCCACGGATACCCGAGGCTATCCAACAGTCGGTCATGAGAAGTGCTTAAGCAGGTACCAGCATGATTTTTCTGTGATAGAATGGATAAAATTCTCAGCCGTAATTCCCTGAGGGATGCGCCATGAAATCGTCTTCAATTTCTAAATTCGTTTGAGATGATTGAATGCATATCTGACCTTTACAATGACTCGCGGTGGCCCTTCGCTGAGCCGATCAGCGCTGCTTAACCTCGCAGACAAGTCTGAGACGAATCAGGTATCAATTCACCGACTTCGGAGTGAGGGATGGCATGATTAACCATGAGCGCGAGTTCGAGCCATTGACCTCGTGTGCGAGGCTGAGCACCCATACCCACTACGCCGCATGCGCTCTAATAAAATGAATAAAATAAATAATATCAGAGTGATAACTGTCGTGCAAAATCATCTTTCGCAAGAAAGAATGACTGAAAGAATATTTGTAGACATCGCTTAATTTGCCTGTGGAGTGTGGCTTCCCACATCGGATTGAGCCAGAAAGTCGAACAAGCAGGATTTCATCAAGAATTTAACTGCATGGACAACGTTCAAACAGTGTCGATGGTCATAGAAGTCTTTCGGAGCATTAACTGCCCTTAATACTTATATTTTTCGACTATGAAAAAACATTTGATGGCGTCGAAACGAGCTCAATCCTATTGGCGGTTGCTGATTAACGATTGTACCTGTCCTACATTAAAATTTTATCAAACTGTTATCCTGAGGTAAACCACGAAAATGCAGCTTTCCATTGCACCCCTAGAATAATATTTGAGAAAACTAGATCGACAAGGCGACAACCCCTGCCATTTCTTTAAACGATTCCACGGCTCTGTAGACACTTGCTTGTTCGAATCAAGCCGATTTCAACAATGTGGGTCGTTTTTATTACCACGTTGAACAACTCAGATGCTGTGATGCTTTGATTTTTACTATCTTAATTTCAACACAACTGACAATGCAAATATAAATTGAACAGATTTCAGATCAAAACTGAACATGGAATTCAATAATATATCAGCATCAATGAAAAAATATATCATTGCTGAAATTAGCAGAATACAAAGTTGACAGAAGTATTTACGCGTCCCTGTATATTATATTTACTCGGATAAGTAAGTGGTTCGCCTTTCTGAATTGAAGGACTGGCACCTTTTCCATTCGCTTCTTTGCATCATAATCGTCGTTTATAATGGTAAACTGATTTTAGCATGGAGACGGTTTGAAATTTTCATGCCTTGGATTTGTCCTAAACTTTTGACGATGCGCTTGATTTTCTTATCCCTACTGCAGTCTTCATTATACAATGCATTTCGGCAGTAAACAGCTTTGGGGGAAGATTCGGCACATTCGCTGCCAAGTTCACCGAAATAAGGAGCGTTTGATGCACAGAATGGCTCGGGAAGTCCGAGGTCAGTAAGTGGAGCATACGAAACAGTCTCAGAAATGATGCTACACCTGCACACTTACAAAAGCGCCCGTGTTCACTTCTGGACAAAGAGATGAGAGAGGAACAACTTGCAAAGGTTGACGGATACATTCGTTCGGTAGCTGCTATATTTTTGTCAAAGTATTATCATGGTTGAGAAGAAATTCATGGTCAGCCACTTCACGATAGCCGGAATCGACATCAGCTTCTCAAGAAGGGTCGACAGAAGCCCTCAGTAGAATTCCCACAAGCCGAGTTAATTTTTGTCTTCTGTGATGGTCTGGGCTAGCATTTGCGTTGCCGGAAAAACGCCTCTGATCTTCATCAACGGAAACGTCAAAGTTAACGTTGTCGGTTAGCAGCAGTAGGCTTTTGGGGCATACTGGGGCCTTGAAGCACCCAACACTTTAACGCGGACGGATTTACGCTTCAGCTGGTCTGAGCTCTTGCGCAGCTGGCCCATTTTCAACGATTGCTATCTCTCAAGCGCACTTCTCACACCTCTAAAACAACGACAGCTATCCGTCGAACTTGACGGATCTTAAGCAAATGGATTACTCCGTGAGGTACATATTGGACGAAGTAGCCTAGGCTATTCGTTACACTAGCCTAAACGAGCTTAAGGCGCCTTTGACACGCGCTTGCGACAAAGTTACAATGGGAACACATGCGGGCTTTGTTGTAAAGATTCCCAAGCGACTTTGTAAATGTATAGAGGTCAAAGGAGGCGATTTATACAAATTTATCACAGATTTTCTTGTTCATTGTTATACTTTTTGCTTTAGTGAGCGTTAGCACATCAGATGAATTAATCTATGTTTCTACAATACTTTTTTACGACTAAAATATTTGGAAAAATTGGCAAAAGTTTTCATGCACCCTGTATATGAAGACCTCAAGGGCGATATGTAAGGAAAATTCGTTGTACTCAGTGGTTTTGCTTCTTATGAGCGCTTCCGAAGTTGGTAGTGATAGCATTTACTGAATTCTAGTAATGCAGTACAATAAACGGTATAGTGATGCAGTACAGCAGCACAATAATATCATACAATGCTAATATTTCGACAAGTCTCGCCTTCTTCAGAGACTGTTAAATGTTTTAGATCTTCCAGCCGTTCAATGAAGATCAGCCGTCTAGGGTCAATGCAAAAGTAGGGTTTCCTCATAAAGACAGTTATTGCCAACCTCAAAACAACTCATCAGGAAGGAAAACACTATTTATATCATGTCGAGATTAACAGATTATCATCCCTGAGAGTTATTATATGTTATATTTCATTATGTAGCCTGCTAAAGAAAAATATTAACTTGATAATGAGGTATATGAATGCCAGATAGGATAATGAGGTTTAAAAGTCTGTAGGATCTCTGGTCGTTATAGGCACACAAGACTCCTGTCTGTCGAGTTTCCATGTTTTTATACCTCGTTTCAAGTCTATCGAAAAGTTGCAAGAGAGTAAGCAGTTCTTTTTCTGTTTATCGCGAGTAACACTATGACCGGAAGCCTAGATCCCAAGAACGTTGCTAGTCTGTGTATTACGAGCACTCCAAAACGTCAATAAACATTGTTACGTTGAGCTATCTGAAATTTGAGAAAGGTAGAAAAGAAACCCACTTCCTAGATGATTATAGAGATTTCGCTTCATTTCAAAAGAGAAACCAATTCTTGATTTTTGCTTAGGTAGGGGGTAATTTTTGGCATAAGATCCGCATGTAAATGAATAGAAATCTGAGCAAAGATGCACATCACGATTCATGTTGCTTAGGTAACGGTATGCTAAGATAAATTTATCTTAATTGGGAAATTTTGGAATACAAAACATGCACGCTCACCTAGCTGGGCACATCTTCCCGAAAGACATAACGGAATTCTTCGACTCTTGTTAGAATCGTTGACATGTTGATGGTTGTGGGACTATAAGGAGCCGCTTTTTTCTCAAAAGTGCATTTAAAGATACTCTTATGAGAGAATACTTCGAAGCTCTTTTCTTAGTCGGTCGAAGAGCTCATTCTCAAACAATCATTATGGGTGGTAAGAGAGAATTGTTGTGGTTTAATCATTACTATCCTACACAAATATACAATCCCTTTTGGCCCCGTAAACATTTTGAATTCGAGATCTTCAATGTTTATTCAATACGCTATCCGAATAAAGCGCAATTTTTTGGGAGATCACTAATAAGGAAGGTTTTGTTTCTAAGGAGAGTCGTTTGTACTTCACAGCGAAATTTCAGTATTTTATCCAATTAAATTATAGTTGTGGAAAATTAATGCTGCCGAAAGCTATGTATATGTATTTGCATATATGTATATATGCATATATATGCATATATATATAATATATATATATATACCCGCAAGACACATTATAAGCTTGATAAGAAGAATTTATACAAGTAGCCAAAGTTTTAATAAAATATTATCACACCTGGAACATTTACTGCATTCTCACGCAGCGCGACGACTAATGTCAGAATCAAGATTGCTACCACAGCACCGAAGACGATTATAATGGTCATAGGTATGACCAAGTGCCCGCTTCTAAATAAAAGAAATTCCTTTTTATCTCCTGATCGAATGTTTATGGAGGCCTCAAAGCGATGACAACTTATGAAAAACATTTTATTGCCCGACCTCCTAATGTCAACTCATATTGACGAGAAACATAATCATTCTGTGAACCAATGGTCGAGTATTTCATGGAAGCTTTTGAGAAGAATTTTCAAATAAATTTGACGAAAAGAGGCTATTGAAAGACAGGTTACCAAATTTCGAGACTTCGGAAAGGTGAGCTGAAATAAAAATCTATCCAGCGCACTCTTTTGTTACTATAACATATTTTCCTATCGGAGGACTTTTCTTAGAATACGGTCATCACTTATGCTGCAATAATTCCAGCACTTCCCGTTTTCATACCGTTTCTTCGCCTCTTACACAATGATCATCAAACATTTCAAATGTTATTTGAGTTGCCGGTTAAGGAGTTCTTCCCTTCTGTAGAGGTTGCGAAACGTTCTTCTTTAGAGTTTCTGAGATGGCTAAGCCAAAGCGTCCGTTGTAAGTTTGTAAGAAAGCATGGCGCAAGTGATAAAATCTTGCTTCCTTGCTGCGTAAATCACCGTCCAGCGCACAGTCCTTACCTCATTGAACGAACACGTAATGTGCAGTTAGAGATAGCGTCTAACAGGTTGGGAAGAAGTTTTGAGAAAACACTCGAAAAACTTTTATTTGTGCACCTATTACACCCAAACAACGACAAGCCTAATAGTAAAAGTACTCCCCTTCAACTTTAAGCACTTCCTGTCACTTCTCCCGCAAAAATCGAATCCGCGAGCATAAAATTCCGATTTTCTGCTGCTGAAGAAATGAATAATCAAATTGTGCAATTCAATATCGGTATCAAACTTTTTGTCGCGCAACCAGTGCTCTACTGAACGAAACAATTGGAAGTCGCTTGGAGCCAAGTTCGGACTGTATGGAGGGTGTTCAAGAACTGCCCAACCAGATCATTTAACCATTTCTTTGTCAGTTTTGCGGTGTAAAGCCTTGCCTTGCCTTGTTGCAAAACGATTCGAACTCCGTTGAGCAGACGTCATGGAGCACGTTTCAAAATGTCACAATACAGTGCAACCGTCATGCTCTGCCCCTTTTTTAAAACTCATAATGGACTATTCCGCTTCGACCCGAAGACAACAAGCATTCGCTTCTCGTTCCAAAAATCTGAACTGCCAGTAAGATATTCTCTTCAATATCGCTTCAAGCACAGCCTGCCGATCAACTTCTTTTGGACGACTTGTACGCGGCTCATCTTACAAACTTTATCCACTTTCGTCAAACTTTGTGAACCACCTGTACACCTTATTTTTGCCAACTGTGTCTTTGCCCAAGTCAGATTGATGCGTTCACTTGCCACCGTTGCATTTGAGCTCAATAGCCATTCGTGCATCACCAGCAACCTAAATTGCTCGCTTGTTAACTCCATTCTGAAATAGGTAGATACATTGTATACCAATCAGCGCGAGAGAAGACGGGCTTTCAAATGAGCCTAAAAACACAAAATATGTGCGGCACTCAAAAAGTTACAATATTTTTCCAGAAGTTTTTCTCCACCTTATCTCATCGCCTGAGTGAGCATGCCCTCAAATCTCAATGTGTGCATTATGAGGCATGAAGTTAATGAGACAACACTCACATATGAACGATTACGATAGGGACGCAACTAGAAATCGGGACATCCTTTGAGCACTTTAGTTATTAAAGACTTCATGTAATAGATTATTAATGCGAGAACAAAAGTAGTTCTTGTAAAGTTTATTATGAGCAACACTGTGTTGGTGCTCGTTGTTCTCTCCATCAAATTTCGCTGTGACAGGAATCACAGGGAGAAAGGAGCATTGTTGCTCTAAATTATTCAAGTGAAAAAACAAAGAATAGTTTAAGTATGAAAGAGAGCTTGGTAGATTTGATCACCGCTTTTAGGCCGTTGTATAAAGCGTTGCCTATCCCATTGCTGTGAGTGGATCCTGCCATCAGTAAACACGTGCTCGTTTTTCTCAAGTATTTTGCGAAAATCACAAACAGAACAGATCACAAACAAACGAAATTCAGTTAGATCATTACTATATATAATGGAAAAAGCTGTTTAATATAAATAGCCATGAACTTCTTGTCAAGACTACAATGGTTAGAGGTGTGGATTTTTTCTGTTGTTTGGTAGAAATTGATGAAATGCCCCTTTCGGTGGAGAAGAACTTTTTATAAAAGCGTCTACAACTAACCGATGGCTCAAATCTCTAACTGCTGCGCCATATGCCATTTGTTGAAAAGACCCCTCTATAACGCTGAAGCATGCGAAATATAATTATGTGTTACAGCGACCGCGCGCTTTCACTCTTACTTTACTGGAATTATTCATAGCATAAAACGTGAAGAGGATAGGCCAAAACTAATTCAATATATCGACTGCTTTGGAAACGTAAAAAGCATTTAATTAATTCCAAAAAAAAGAATGTTTTTAGCCTAAACGAGGTTGGTACGCCAGGGTGTTAGACCGGTGTTTCGAAGGTTTCGGCCTCCTTGTCAGTGACACCCGCCCTACATTAAGCCCTGCATTGTAGCAAGGAGGTAGGCTTATGTGGTTTTGGTGATGGTATAGTGTACAATGGCACTGGTCCATCACCATCATTCGATGGTTTCGGCTGGTAGACCAAAACTAATCCATTAAATCGACTGTTTCCGAAACCTCATAATAAACATTCAAAATAATTCCAAAAAAAAAGAATGTTTTTAGCCAAAACGAGGTTGGTACGCCATATCGTCTGTGACACCCGCCCCACATTAAGCCCTGTATTGCAGCAAGGAGGGAGGCGTATGTGGTATGTGGTGATGGTATAGTGTACAATGGCACTGGTCCATCACCATCAGTCGATGGTTTCGGCTGGTAGACCAAAACTAATCCATTAAATCGACTGTTTCTGATACCTCATAATAAACATTCAAAATAATTCCAAAAAAAAGAATGTTTTTAGCCTAAACGAGGTTGGTACGCCAGGGCCTAGGTTGATACACCGGTATTTCGGAGGTTTCGGCCTACTCGTCATGGATTTAATGAATTAGTTTTGGTCTACCAGCCGAAACCATCGACTGATGGTGATGGACCAGTGCCATTGTACACTATGCCATCACCACATGCCACATACGCTTCCCTCCTTGCTACAGTGCAGGGCTTAATGTGGGCGGGGGTCACTGACGAGGAGGCCGAAACCTCCGAAACACCGGTGTATGGCCCTGGCGTACCAACCTCGTTTAAGCTAAAAACATTCTTTTTTTTTGGAATTATTGTAAAGAGGATATTTTGCAGTATCAGAGTCATGCGTTTTATCTGCAGTTTCTTCCGAAGCGGCGAGAACATCTCAATTCAAATAACAAAAATTGCACTACAGAAGTATAGTACGCCCTTGATCGATCGACCGCCTGCGGAACGCCGTATCGAGCTACGTTCAGTACACATACAACGCACATGTGGCCGATAAGTAAGTGCACCGCCTATGTGGAACTCAATCTTATTTTTCCTAATGTACTGCAGAACAGCCTTCCCATAAATTAAGCCTTGCATTAATATTGTCGAATTTTATGCTGTGGAATGGTTACTCACAATTTTACGGAACAGTTTTCTCGTACGAAAAATGTGCGTGTGTGAAACACGACTGTTTTCTTTCTGTGAAAGCGTTACAAAAAGTCCCTTTTGAAAAAGAAACACACAGCGTAATAGCGACAGATTTGAGATTTCGAATAAATGCCAACATTTTGATAAGAACTTTTGGTCCTGCGAAAGGGGTCGTTTCTCCATTACCCCTGAATAACAGAAAAGAGCCTATGTTTTCTTGCACTGTACAACATATAGATAAGATGATAATGATAGCAATGGCAAAATAGAAGGTGCTTCGAATATTTTTATAGAAAAAAAACTTTTCTTACAGTTTAATGATCCCTCTTCACAGCGCTTTTTTCTCACCATGGAGATCCCAGTACGTCTAGCATTTTTCATCTTCTTCTTGAGCGTCCTAGAATGTTGATTGAACGAGTTCCCTTGTAATGTCAAAGACAGCCTGGTTGTGGCATTCCGTAGGGCGTTGTTGTTGGCTGCCGGAAAGAGCTGGGGGGTGGAGCTTGGCTTTTGCACTCTGCCACGGCGCTCCCCGGGGTTATGAATATTTTATGTTATTTCGTTAATTTTGACCAATTTTTCTATGCTTGGCTTATTTGATCAACGCTAAACAGGCACACTTATTACTCTTGAAAAGAATGGAAGTTTGGAAGGCGCTTAGATTTTCGTACAACCATCGTTTGGAGCCACATTATTTCCTCACCTTCGCTTATCTCCTGGGTAGTTGAATCGATATTGAAGCTTTTAACCTATCCCAAAAAATTACAAATTTCTAGCTCCTGGGAATGGCTATTTCCTGAACCATTTTCAAAGATTTTCATTCCGTTTCTCTTCTTGTACACGCCGCGGAGGCCGCTCAAAATATGTTTTACTGCAGTCTGCTTCGCTTTGATACACTTACTTTAAAGACTTTTACCTAACTGCTTCATAGCGCTGGATAGACCAACCATCTGGCCTTTGGTTTTGGCTAGGGTAGTTGATATCGACATTGAATTCAGTCACAATGGCGGATATTGGATGCTTCATGATCAAACAGGATTCTTTTTATTAATCTGATTTTAGCAATGGTGTGATGTTTTAGCTGTAATCATTTGTGCTGGCGGATGGGCAAAACTTTTGCTTCAGGCGGAGATCGACCAGCATTTCACCCGATCCGGAGGCCCGTGATAGAAAGAACTCTGTTTGATCATCGATTACACAATAATTGTCAGCATGAGTGGGTATATGTCAATATTGGCAATACAGGTCAATACCGTTGACGATTATTGCTAACATATAGATAAGTCGAAGCGTAGAAAGAGTGTGGCAAAACGAACGTCGGTAGTGCAACATGTTAGAGCAACGCCCAGAATAGGGTAATGCGGGTTCGTCTTAGCTGACTAAAAAGCTCACTCAGAATAAGTGAGACATCTTGGAAATCGTTCCATTACTAGAAGCGGTTGAGTAGAAAAATCCTTTTAGGCGATAATAATTCTAGAAGGAGAGGCAAGGCACCAGCTGTAGGTACTCTGGCAGCCATGACATCTTTTAGGGAGAGCATAATATTCCTCGTCGCTCCATAAGTTCATACAATATGATACAATATGACTTTAGAAATTTTTGCAAACACAATGATGTATTTAATTCCTTATCGAATATTCAGGACGGAATTTAAGATTTCCTCTCTTATTTGGGTGGTAAGACATAGCCCGCTCACCATCTCAAGTGAGTGTGCGAAAGCGCAGAGTAATCTTTAGCTGATGACGAAGTGTCGAATCGAAAAGGTGGACGCAGTTACATTATTTCGTCCTTCTCACTACATTCCCAGCACATCTTAGCGACTCCCTTATTCATTATCGCTTTTCGCTTTCGCATTATATCGCTTTTCCTTTCGACCGCTCTTTAATGGACCTGCCCAAAACGATATAATCTGCTAAGGATATAACGAGTTTTGAGATTTTAAGGTCCAGTGCTAGACAGGCGCCTGTTTCATCATAACGGATTCCTTTATGAAAGATTATTTAGCCTCAAGGGATCGGCTGGACCGAGGGACGATGTTACTAATGAGTCCCGGCACGACGAAACAGGCGAATGTATAGCACAAGGTCCTAAGGGCTCAAAACATGTCATGCCCTTATCATTTCTTGTCTTATTCGGCCTTGAGGCTACGTCAATGGTCATGTTGAGTGCTCGATACAGACACGCACAGTTGTAGCAGTATGCGCGACATGAAAATCGGAAATGAGTTATTTAAGTAGTACAAATCCTCAATGAAATAGATGATGGGTGTTCTTGAATAGTGATTAATCATTAAATAATTATCGATACCTCTCATGAAGTTCACGGCTTTTTGAGGAGATGCTTGACGACATGTTGTGCGCTACCGACCGACGAATTGACTGAAGACCAAATGAAGCGGAATGAATGAAGCAATTCGCAAGCGGTATATGATAATGGCTAACCGAGGTACTTGATAACAGATCACTTGATAGAACAGCACGAGTCATTATGAAATTTTCAAAAACCTATAAAGTTTGCGTAGCTCGCACTATAAAACAGTGCAGTGGTTTCATACTTATGGTCATATGAATATTGGTTCAATATCTTGCAGAAGTTTGAGAAACGACAACTTTTTATAAGTTTTATAAGCCCAAATGTTAAACGCGAACATTGACTACTCTTTTTCTGTTGACACTTGTGAGTTCAAAGCTTTCACTAAACATGGGTGCGCTCTTAAAATGACTCATCTTGACTCGCAGATAATGGTGAAGGTTAAGCACATAGGTGCACTGATTCTTGTGGGATAATCGCTGCACTGAAATTTATCATATTTTTTACGATATTAGAATCTGTCCTGATTAATGATGGTTCAAAGTAGCTATCGTTATACCACATTTTTCTGCCATTTTCTGTGCATAATTCGTATATTCGCAGACTCTAAACGGATAGAAAAGGCCGAGACGAAAGACTGAAACTTAAGAGCAGAAGACGGGCCTCCAACGGCTACGCTAGACTCCTCCGGCAAATTGAAGCATTGGCAAAATTATCCTTTATACCAGTCCTACAAAATGTCATTGACTATTATGAATATTTTTGAAGACTGCAGATCAAATAAAAATATCGAGAAGTTCTTCTGAAGAGAAATCAATGTTTGAAAGAAAGCGGATGAAACATTCGAGGAAAAGAATCAAATTTTCTGATTTGATATGCCGTTTGTATGATATGGTGAATATTTGTACCTAGTGTAGATGGTTTCTAAGAGCGATAAGCCTCAGCGGCTCCTTGCGTGCACCTCAGATTCATTCCACAATTCCGTTCACTTTCTTTTACCGACAGCTGTTTACATGTCGGATCTTTGGAACTCTCGAAACCTCCTATCAATCGTTTATCCACTGCTTAAAGCAAATGTGTTCAATTCAAAGTTGGTCTCTTGCAGTCGGTGAGTCCTAAGAGTGTCAAAATGTTGGCTATCCTCACTGCGCCCTTCAGTACATTCCGTTTTCTGGGGGCCGTTTCAACCCTCCAGGAAAAGCGTATTTCGAGCTTGTTTTTGGCACTCAAGTAATCTTTTGATAGCTAAATCGAGGGAATTTGAGCGGTCTATTCAGTCTTCAAAAAGACCTTGCTCTTGCGCTGCAATAGCAAAGAAAATATTTGGTCCCGCATTCAAAGATATCTCGCAAACCAAAGTTTTTCCTCTCCAGTTTTTATAATTAATCGGTAGAACGAATCGTAAGAATTTCAACGATATCTTTGGTTTTTGAATTAGACCACGCATTACGTTGTAACAGCCAAAAGAATGTTGGGTTTCGCAGAACTAAATTGCCTTTTTTAATCCACTCCTCAATTTGATGCCTTGGGAAAAACGTACTTTTTGGTCTGTTTCAATGTTCAAGTAGTCTCTCGATAGCTCAGATCATAGTGACATTAGTGATGTACTTTATAAACCCAAGATGATGAAGAGTGGTGTGCAAAAGCGTTTGCGTCAGCCGAGATTTGAACCGAAATCCTACTCTTTCCAGGAGCATGTGCTAAACCATAGCACCACCGATGCTCGTTTCACACTCCACTCTTTCAACGCTGCCACGCGTAATCTGTCAACAGTCAAACGTCTACGGTGTGGCTGGGCAATCATTATCGACATTGAACCCCCTTATGTCACGAGCGTCGGCGGTGTAACGATTTAGCCACATGCTCCCGGGAAGAGTGGGATCTGGGTTTGAATCCCGGCTGACGCAAACGTTTTTACACACCACTCTACATCATCATTGGGTTTATAGTAACATCATATCACCGCAATCGGCGGCTAAATTGAATGATTTTGGGTGTACTTTGTCTAAAAAAAAGCCTTCCTATTATGCTGAAAGAGCAAAAATAAAATTTTGCTTTCCATTTGAAGATTTCTCGCTAACCAAAGTTTTTCCTTTAAAGTCTTAGCAACTAATCGATAGGTGAGATTCCAAGAATTCTAACGATTCAATTGATTTTGAATATCGGACTCTTACCAGATTGTAACAGCCAATAGAAGACTGGGCTTTGCAAAAGTGGAAAAACAGCATCGAGTGCGAAGTCCAGTTCTCCTTTGGTTCCTATGAACACCGAGAAATCTGCCAAAGAAACCAAAGACATTGTTAAAATCTTTGACATTTAATCTATTGCATGGTTTTTGAAACTATATGAAAGATGCTCTGGTCAGCAAGATATCTCTGAATGAGGAACAAATTATTATTCTGCTCTTCCAGCGCAATAACAAGGCCTTCTTGGAAATAAAATACAACATTCAAATTCTTTTGAATCAAGCGATAGGTTGATAACTTAGAAATTCAAGACGATTAAAAAGTACGTTTTTCTTAATGGATTTTAGTGAAGAGAGGATAGTTGAAGCGGTCCATTTTTGCGAAACCCAATCTTCTTTTGGTTGTTACAACGTAATATCAGGTCCATTACAAAAACCAAATAGGTTAGCGGAGTTCTCAAGATTTGGTCTATTGATTGGATTGTAAAATCCCGAAGAAAAAGCTTTGGCCAGCGAGAAATTATTTCATGAGGAGCAAAATTTTATTCCTGCTCTTTCAGCGCAATAGGGAGACTTTTTGAAGATGGAACACATTATACAAATTCTTTTGACCGGAAACGCTGTAAACTGCGTGGGTCTAATTGCACAGGGCGAAGAATGCTAATGAATCGTTCACTTAATATCTAGCAACGCTAAGAAGAAGAAGCAGAAAGTCCAAGGAGATAAAGAATATTTCTTGTTCTGTTTCAAGCGATGCGTGAGAGTAAATGAGAAGTTTCGTTGAGAGCATGAAGAAACGAAGAAAAGCTACCACTCCAGCAAATCCAACCTTTGACACAACGAAAGCTCGAAAATTAGGAAGTGCCATTTTTTTCTCGAATAACGTCTCTCAGCGCCAGACAATTCGGGTTTTTTTTTTTTGTTATCCGGAAACTAGAATGAAGCAACCCCTTCCGATAAACAGGAAATTTTTGGGAGAGTGCTACTAATTATTCGATGCTGAAAGCTCTGGCTACTGTGACATGCCACTCTTCTGAAGAAAACCTTTCTATGACAGCGTAGCAAAAGGAAAGCATTTGTGTTTCACACACGCATACTTCTCGCAAGGCAGAACTGTGCCCTGGGATTATGAATGAATGTTTGGTACGTAAGTTTCATGGATTTTGCTGCTGGCTTGTTTTCTGGAAAGGTGATCCACGTCCGCGTAGTGGGGAGAATGAAATCGCACTTTACATACGCGGCGGCTTGCTCATTGGCCAGGTGTTGGGTACGTAAATGGACGCTGCTCGGTACGACGCTCCGAAATCGAACGATCGAACACATTCGGGCTTTTTATGTAGTGCAGCTTGTTATTTAATCAGGATTTTCCCAGTTTGAAAAAAACTCCAGGTAGTAATTATTACTCCGATATTAATTTTATTTACATGTTCATAAGCTTTTCGTGCTTCCAGTAAAGTAACAGTAAAAGGGCGCTGCTGGAATGAACATAATTTTATCTCAGAGGCTACTTACTAAATTGGGTACTTAGAGGGATCGTCTTTACTCGTAATGCGCGGCACAGCATAGTTTTCATTCGCCTCTCTCTCACACAGCTCTCGCCCATGGTGGTGGTCTGCCTCGATCATGGCGACGTACGCAAGACCCGTTTCGTGAATCCGAACTTGCTGCCATCTGCGGATGCAGATGGCGAACGTTACTCGCAAACACGTCTGCCTATCGTTCGGCGGGTCTATCAACAGTGCGTTTCCATTCCCTTGATGTTCACTCCTCTATTTTATTCTTCCAAGTGTCGTGTATTCTTCCTATCATGGTATCGAACATGCGTATTTATAAATTAATCTGCGTGTTTCTGAATGATGAAGATGGGACAGTTTTCAGTGATCAAAGCTGTGCAAAACGCTTAGACGTTTTGAGTACCTATTGGTTCCTTGATGAGCGCTCTGTGAGGTGGTAAGTAGACTGCTTGAAGTGATTGTAGTGTATGTCCACGTTTTTGCTGCAAAGCAGAGCGCTATGAGAACTGTCGAATAAAATATCACGGAGTTTGAGACCTGCTATCTGGTTGGTGGATTCTTTAGGAAGCCAGAACGCGACCAAGGCGGATTTTTTCTTCTATCTGCTTCCACGTAAATGTTGCTTTCCATGTTTCTAAACGTTCAAGGTAGACACATGAGATGGTCTTTTCAATCAGAGGGCTACTCATTTTGAATTAATAACCTTCAGACCATGATTCTTCATAAACTGTATCTTCGTTTAGTTCATGCAGAGCGCTATCTTTTTACACTTTGCTAAGTTTGTTCATTCTGCTTCACGAGCACTCTTCGAAAAGATGACGATGATGTCAGCTAAGCAAAGGTTTGACAAAAATTTTCCATAAACCAGTATGCCTTTTCTGTCTCAATGGAGCGACATCATCATCCACTGCACTGCAGCCTTGTACAGCTTTGGCGATGGAGTGTCACCTTGCCAATCCCCTCCTTTGACGAGTATGCCGAATAGCCCACTAAACAGTAAACTTTTTGTGCTGCAGTATCGACAGGAGTCTTCTAATGTTTATATAAGACGAACCTGCACCTTGAGCGACGAATACTGGTAGAATTGCAATTGCTTCGGAGCTGCCAAACACTTTCTCATAGCCGACTAAGGTTAGCAGAAAGGGCATACGCTGTTTGAAAGATTCCAATGACGCAATACACAATTTGGACGTGGTCCATTGTAATAGATTCTTTAGGACATTCTGCTAGATCAACCGGCTATGCTTCATCCAAGGTTTTCGACACGCTTTAAAGGTGACCTTTGAGAAGATCGTGTGGAGTACACAAAACAAGCATATTAGGCCGTAGTTACGCAGATCCCTAGTATCACCTATCTTGGGTAGAATGCTTGTGCAATCTTCCACTGGTCTGGCATCTCCTTCTCTGACGATATAATGCCGTATGTCGCACTAGAAGAACATGCAGATGTCGTCACCAGCTGTGAGGAAATAGGCAGCGATATTACAAGTTCTTCAAAGTATGCCTCTCTATATGCTTTTAATCGTAACTCAAAATTTGAATATTATCCCGGGTGTTTCCTCAACAATGGAATTTTGAGATCCGGAACGGGGGTTGCGAAACAAAAAAGATTGGTATAAATGTTTTTTTCGTTACCAATTCCTTATCAGCGCGAATTGTAGTAATGATCCTACCTTCAATCATCGGCGAGGATAGCGGAACATAGTAGTTGCAAAAATTTTGAAGGCATTTGTTCAGACTAGATTGTATATGTGCTGCTTTTAACTGATCTTTCTGCCTACACCGGACCCTCCTCTGAAGATCTTCTGCAGCTGACATTGATTATTAGTCTAGCTAGGTGTGTAACAGAGGCGCCAATCTTCAGTTCTCCTCTGTTTTGGAGCAAGTCGTTAGTAACAGTAGAGACGCAGTTAAAACTTCTGTTTGAAGAGCTGATGCTAAGTTGCACAAATTTTATGCCTCAATAATCACTTTTTATCTTTGGCAAGGTCGTCTTTTATTGCCAACCGCATAAGGGGAAAATTCTAATCAAAACATCCTAGTCGTACACCACTTCCAATGCTTTTCTTGAGCGATGCAGCACTTCTTTTCCAACTTATGACTGAACTTGATGTTTGTAGGCAAGAGGCGGTCATCAGAATTTTTACAGAGTCATCGTACCGATGATATGTTAAAAACGCATGATTCTCAGCCTTTAAGTTCGTGATCGATTGCTGCCATTAGAGAGTTTCCATGTCCATTGGCGGTTTTCGTTCTTCCTAAAAAGTTAATTGCCATGGAAGAGACATGTCGCAAGCAGGAGTTCTACAAGATGGTCTTCGTTCTCGTTTCGTTTTCCCATTCAAAATTGCTCTACACTGTGTTCATTTATGTCGGCCGCTCCTAATTTGGCTTCGAAGTCTCCAAAAATCATTCTGTAGAAACACTTTTAGTTGTCTATGACTTCTCTAACTTATTTCAATTGCGTCGATTCTGCTCTCATCAGCTGTAGAAGCAGGTAAATTACAGTTCATGATACCGAGTTCTTGACGCGAAAATTCGAGGCAAAGGATAGCCTGGTGCGGTGACAAAATTGCGTAGGAAATAATGGGAAATGTTTGGATAAACGGCAAAGCCGACGTCTTCGATATTTCGTGACGATAACTTTGCTCCACGAATTGCGAGAGTTCCGTCAACTAATAGTCTCATGTCGCTATCCTGCGACTGGTTTCTTGTAGGGAGATCACATGGAATCTGATGTGGCCAGCGGTCTCAAAAATACTTAAGGATCGACGCTGAAGAGACTGCTTTGGAGGTATAAATGCAAAGCAAAATGAAATCTTCGTGACGTATCGTGGTAGCCTTTGTTTTGTTCTCTACCAATGACGTAGCGTTCAGTTTGAAATATAATCGCCTCTCATTAGTCGTCTCACCACGAGACGTTGTATACGGTAGCTCCCGGTGGTACCTGATAATATTATAACATGCTGACAGTAATAATAATATAACCTGATGATATGATAACCTAATCGAGCTCGTAATGAGGTCTGATAAACGCACTTATACAGCGCTAGACAGGAACCTGTTTCGTCAGTGCGGGCTTCTCAGTAATCCAGTCTTCCTTAGTTCAACCGAACCCTGAGGATATACTCTTATTTAGAGAATAATGGATGCCGAATAATAAATCCCCGTGATTCAGGTGACAACACCTTTCGACTTGTTCTTGTGATTGGTAGCATTCGATTGTTGTCACTGCTAGTCAGGAGATTTTGTCACCTGATTTGAGGTAAACTATTGTTCAGCGTCGATTGTTTTTATAAGAGGGCCTATCCCCAGGACATCGGTTGAATTACAGAAGATTTTGCTACTGAGTAGTCTACATGGACGAAACAGGCCCCTGCCTAGCACTGTATATGTGCTCTTATCAGATCTCATAACGAGCTCAAACATGTTGCCATGTTATCGGATTAATATAATAATGTACTATATAAATAATCAATAGAAATAACTTTATTATCGACCGTTCTTTAGACCTCGTTTGAAACAGTATGATCTGATAGAATTTTTGGCTTTTTATGTGCTCTGGCATGATTCATCTGGAGCTAGACGTACGCTTCGGCTTTCTATGAAGCCTTAGGAGTACCACATACCCTCCGGTTCGACTGAACCCCTACATATAAGGGCATCGTCTAGCAGCACATGTGTCAAAAAAGACCTCTTTAAGGCTGAAAATATGCTAAGATATTGAACTAAAATTACCAGAAGAAGCGGCAAAACTCAATTGTTAGCCCAATGATTGTAGAATGCTTTATCTTTTCATTTGTGCGCTAGTATCAAGCTTTGTTTATAAATTTCGGCACTACAGCAATGAGCGCTGAGTTTACCAATTCACATGGATTACATGGATCACTGGTAGTCACTTGGTAGCCCGAACCTCAGCAATTTGGTGCTAAAATCGGTTTTCAAACGGACTATATGGAGCGCTGCTGGAGCAAATGAGAATAGTCTTTCACACTTGAGATATTTGATTTGCCTCGCGCATTGTAACCGGTCTATGGCAATGTAAACAAAGGAAAATCGTATCTAGAGAACGATGAAGCCATTTCTTCTCTGCAGTTCTTCCCCAGACACCTAGAAATTTTTTTGAAGTGGAAAATCTCTTAATAGTGACGCTACGCGCAGCGGCTTCAACTGCGGCCTTAAAAAGCGTGTCATTTGAGAGCTACGCAATTTTTTTTCACTTATTAAGAAACCTGTTTGCCTTCCCAAAAAAATGTCTATGTTCGTTGCACAAGAATGGCACAGGTTACTTTGCCTTATCATTCTACGGGTGCGAAATTTTTTTGTTCAACACTGTCAAATAAATCCGCCAAGGAGGTCGGGCGATGAGCTAAGTAGGCGAAATATGATTTTTTTTTGCTTCAGTAGCGCTCTATGTGCGCCGTTTAAAAAACCGGCCTGAGCAAATCATATCGCGATTATTGAGGGACTGTTAAATGGCTACCAATAATTAAGAACATTATTGAAGTTGGCGTTTACTGCTCTAGTGTCAAAACTTATTTAAAGACGTAATATCATCCGCAATCACGAGTACATCGTTTTTACAGTTGGTAGAAGTGCGCAAGTACCGTTTAAGAAAGACGTTTAAGAAAGAAAAAGATAGGATAAGAACAAATTCCTACCTCTGTTAATGACATTGTGCCTTAATGAGATCAGGTGGTAGGTCATGACACCCACACTTCACATTGTGCTGATTCAAAGGCTCGATATTTTGACCGGCAGAGCTTTTGATCAATTTCCTGCAGCCTTGCACTAATCTTCTGTTTTGTTTGTCTTCAGGACCCACATAATAACCTCTAGCAGTCACGTTCATTACGATGACCAGGTACATATGACGTGATGCAACGATAAACACTCAACTATGTTAAGAACGGAACCTTTGGAATGAAGGGAAATTCAGACATGAAATTCATCAGTTCAAATAAGGAACGCGATTGATTTGGAAATATTCTTAATATTATTAGGACCATAAAAAATCCCTAATCGATCTATGCCCCTTTTGAATCACTAAAATAAATAGAATCATCAAATTAATCAAAAGTAGAGTAGTAAAATACGAGAATCTCGCTAATCTTTGTATTTGAGCGATAACGAAATAGCACTCATAAGAATAGAAACAGCCAAAAGAGTTATATTGGAATTTTATTTGCTGACATAAAACCATGCAGATTTGAAAGAACGATGATGACACGGTTATTAATATTGAAAACGAGAAGTACCCAAGAATTGCAAAGAACACGTAACACATAGCTGACAAATCAAGAGAATAAAACAGTAGAAAACTTTTGCCTTAAAAATTTGTCGTTTGCTTAGCTTACTCTCATTGAGTTGATATAGTCATTCTCTTCTTCATCCGTGCTGTCCATCGCTATATTACCATGCTCGACACTTCTCGCGCGGATTCATAGGGCTTCCTATCGGACATTGGAAAGCTTCCAAAAACGGAGAGAAATTCTGGAGTGCCATATTGACCCTCAACTGAATGATTTTTGGAGAAATCAATGTCCCAATATTAATCGTTTTGGGACAAAATGTACCAATCTGAATACACGAACTTCTGGAAACTTTTCTCGCTGGCGAAAATTTCTTTTACAACTGTCAGGAACCATTCAAACGGTAAATCTGGCAACTTCATCAATGTGACTGGCTTGATAAAAGCTCTTCTTACTGCGTTGTAGTAACAAAAATAACATTATCTTTCACACTCACTCTTCTTTGTCTGCTGGACTGGATTCTGTGGGTAATTATTGCTAAATTAATTGCAATCGTTCAATAGCCCAAATCAACTTAGCCGGCACCGTTTTCAGAAGAGGTCACATAGAGAGCAGTTAGAGCGAAAAGGATATCGCGTTTTGCACTCGGAACAGTAAGCCTTCCGCTCGAACATCTCAACGTGATTGTTTGGTAATATGAAACAAAAAGTACCTATGCCTATAAACTTTTTACTCGAGTCATCCTAACCAGGATTGACAGAACAATGGAAGAAGAGCAGTTTCAGGTACTCCATAAATGTCTCGAATGCAAGGAGTGTGTATTATAGGTATTCAGGCTCCGTACCCTCAGCAATATGTTATAAAATTCCCGCCTATGTGACTTCTAAGCAGAAACTGACATTCATATCCGTCATTGCGAATTATTAATTTTATTGATTTTATTCTACGCTCTTCATGCTTTCGACTTTGCCCTCCAACTCTGACTCTAACCCTAGACTCTTCGTAATCGGTTAGAATTTTAGACAAAGCAATAGTTTAAACATTTCGCTACATCGTCTCCAACAAGCAGCTCTTCCGTAATAGTACCAGTGAAGTCAAGTGAGCTTATACTTTGACCTCTTCAATCACTGCATAGGGTCGCATGTTTTCCTTGAAACTCAGGTAGGATGGAAATCAGTCGTATATGAGAAAATAGTAATTGTCCGAAAATTTTTGTGGTGAAGAGCTTCGTGGTTTTAATGAGACAAAGTTACATAAGTCCTACGGCATCCACCCAGATGTTGGTCAGCGAAAAATGCACCAGAAAGAAGTGCTCTTATTCAAACAGGTGAGGCTCTCAAATGGTTACTCTATGTTCATCTTATCCGAATCCTCTAAAGATTTTCCTGATATCTACTGCAGGCATTGTATCAGAATGCGTTATTTATTTACGAACAAATTAGTTTTATCTGTATTGGTTCGCTATTCAAAAACAAATGGGCCGCGTTCCTCACTTACACGTTTCCATGGGAATTGTGCCATGCGTTAGATGGGTGAGCACATCACTAGCCTACCTTCCAATTCACTTTTTAGCTAAATTCATCGAATGAGCTAATATACTACTACCTTTTTCCTTGAGAAAAGACTAATAATACCCAAATTAAAAATGTCGGCAGAAGAATTTGGAAATTTCATGGATTTTTGCTAGCTATTTTACAACTGTTCAACAAATTGACACTGCTGTTTGTCGCCTCACCATTTTCATGAATTTTTTTAATGCGCGACATTCTGCCTCAGATGATGGTTACAAGAGATGAATCTTAAGTGATCAGTGAAAGTGATATCACAACACTATTTGTTGTAGTGAGTAAGACTTAACCAAATTTCCTCTCCAACAGCACATAATCGAGACCGCCATTCCTTTTGCCTTTTCTTTTTTTTTCTCGGCGTTAGATGAGAAATAATGAAAAACGGGATACGTCTGCAATTTCTTCCCTACAACTATAATTTCAAGTCAGCTCGCTATAAATTGCTTTCGTGAAAGTTACTTGACCATTCAGTACAATTTGTAAGCTAAAGCATGAACAGCTGGTTAGATTACAGCTTCATCATTGTGCTGTTTCACATCCGAATCTCTCATATCGGCATCAAAACGAAATCTACAAAACAGACGACGGTGGATTGCTGTGTCGCTTCTTACAAGGATTAGGCTCATTGATAATTGCTCCTTGATTCTAACTCATTCACATAACCAGAATAATTATTTGCAGGTGGTCGCTATCATTCCTCATCATAAACAAGTGAAGAAAAAGGCATGTACTCATTGAATTTGTGATACCATGAAAATGTGGATGGAAAATGGACAACCTGTCACAAGGATATTCTATTAGAAAAATCTAGTTTCAATGTTTGCAAAAATAATCCTAAAGAGGATTTTGTTTGGTTTTTAGTCATTGATGCTTCGATAACTTCGCCGTTTTCTCCAAACGCTATATTCTGTAAATATTCTTCAATTCGAATTTAGAACTGGCTCACAAAATTCGAGTCAACAAGAGAACTTACACACTTACACTGTAATGCATGTTGCATAAGCACGGAGGAAACTGATACGTCGCATGAGTTTACAAATTAGCTCGATTCATTATTACACGGGTGACAAATATAGTTTGAAACACAAGTCAATCCAACATAGATAGTGAAACATTTTTTTAGATTCGATTTTGGAGATGTGATTATTAAAAGCGCCAAAATTTCGAAGATTTATGGAAAAACTCTAGAGTTTTTGTGATTGTTGTGAGAGAACCCTTGAGGATTCCGTCTTCTTCGTAAATGACTAGGATACCGGACAAGTAAAACCTGGAATCTCAGAAAATTCGAACTAGTGTATTCAATAGGGCTTTTGTTGTAAAGGATAAAACAGGAGTAGAGCCGTTGCTTTGCCTCCTGAGAGCCAGCAGCACCAACCTCTCGGCCACAGCAAGCTAACGTCAGCCCGTTATGTCTACTTCAAAGTATCCGTCAACCTCCTCTCATTTAAAAAATGATCAGCACACGTCCTTTGACCGCCTACTTCTTTTAGATTTGTTGCCTGTTTCTTTCGTTCATTTTGGGTAGCTTCGCTGGAGCAAGAAAGCGAGTCCAGATCAAATATGGTAGTTGCCCTGCTACAACCACCCGTTTCATAGGCATTGCTTGTTTCGACAGTGTTAATAATGAAAGAAACACTTTCATAGTTACTGAATCAGCCAAGTTTGTTACAAAGAGCAATTAATGACGTGATATGCTTTACGGAATTCCTTGAATCAAAAAAAAAATTTCCCAATCCACTGCTCCTAAACAGTTTTCACTATTAGGCTTGTTTCGCCTGATACAAAATGTGGTTTTAGAATGTGTTTTTGTTCAAGTTTGGCATATCACTCCGCTGATTGTGTTCCTAGCTCTCTTTCAAGATTAGTCAAAATTTTGAAACTTTGATAGGACTATGCACCAATTATAGTACTTCGAAATAGCCCATTAGGCGTCAAGTGTTCGGAACTGTCTAAATGATGAAACAGAAATGCACGATTTGTACCATCAACATAGAAAGAAACTGCATGGATTAAGGTACAACATACATGATCTTGTAAGACATGTGGCGATAAAGTCAACGGAGAAATGGGTATTTTGTGTCCACTTAAGAGAGCGCCTAGATAAATGTCGAAAACTTAACAGATTGCTCTTCTGTCACAAGTTGAGCACCAAGGCACAATGCTGACAATTCTTAGGTAGATAGGCAAAATCCTGAAGCAGAAATCGAAACAGCACGTAATATAGTGCAAGCTTTTCGCATAAGTTCCATAAAATTAAGAACAATGAAACACGGGGAGTCCCTGGCTACCATGCCGATATGGCGCTTCATCTCAGATAGATTATCTGATTTAAGTAAGCTTGAACGCCCACAGAATGTGAAGAACACATGGTGACCGTCCTATGTTGATGAAATAAACGGTGGGCCTTCGTAAAAGGTAGAGTTTGAATAAATTTTTGATTTTGACCTGTACTGTAAGAGACACAAGCTCGACTGCAGGTTACCACAATGCTAGGTAATTCCATCATCTGCTTGGGGTGATTTAATACTCGGCGCTGATTCTTATATAGAATATTATAGTTTCGGGGGATCTGCTGAACCAAGGGAGGGTGCTACTGATGAGTCCCAACAGGACGAAACAGGCGCCTGAATGGCACTAGACCTAATGGATTAAAACATAATTTGTCCGTATCAGTTTAGATTTTGATTTTTACAGTGATTATAAAATATTTACTGAATAACTATACATGATGTGAACATACGTCCAACTACGAAAAAGTTTAAAATGCTGATACGTCAACCAACGTTCCTGGAAATAGTGGATATGCCAACACTGAACAAGCTTCACTTGAGGTAGAGTTTGCAACACTGTATTCATCGGGCTATTGGTAAATCGAATTTTCCACTATCATTCTCTGAGTGCATATTAAAATTTACTGTCTTGTCAATAGCAATCAACTTGCTTTCAAAGATGATGTTATCGGAACGAACATCCATTAGTAAGTTCTTTACATTCCAGTCTTTCTTTTGATATTGTTCTTTGTTGTCTTTACCCTGAAAAGAAATTTTCAAAGGCAGCTGATAATAACACGGCAAGCTCCACGGCAAGATGGACAAGAACAGGTTCTATCTTGAAAAGCCACTTTCACTACATGATTATTTCTAACAAAATTCATCAGTAATGAAATTACTCGGCAAGCTGGTAGTACAACTTTTCAGTGAGTACTAGTCATCCGCCAGTTGTCAGTACTATAATGTGTTCACTTAGAGATGTCCTGCGAGCTCAAGTATAGTCAAGCGTTTAATGCTGCAACTTGTTTTAAGCATCATGACACCGTCACCCTCGTAGAGACCCTGGAAGTTGTTGTGTAAAATAAACATGAACTCTGTCATCTGAACGGCTCTCCGATTAGGGTTGAATACGGAGCACGCTCTAATCCGCAAATCGGAACCAAATGTTTTATCTTTTCTATTCTGTTAACACGCAGTAACGATAATAACGACAATTTTCTTAACTGCTATGTGATCACAACTACATCTACTTTAACTTCGTTACTGTTAGCATCAATATCAGTTTAACAGTAACACAGTCAGTATTTCCGTTATAATCTTTGAGAAAATTGAAAAATGCAAAACATTCAACATCAGGCGGAAGTTAAACTCACGTTACACCCATACCATGGGTGTGTGCTACCATCAAAGCACCAATGCCCCTCACTGCTACCACTTTTTTTGATATAACTATCGTATCTTCAATTAATATTGCTGGGTTGAAGAAAAACAGCTATTGGATATCTATGACCATAAAATAACACTCTATGTAAGCATGACTGGGACATGACATGACTTGATACATGTGGTTCTAGACCAAACCCATTAAAGGTTGGCTACCTACAGCTGCGATGGTTTTTCTCAAAGCGAGTGGTAAGAAAGCGGTGGAATCAGTTGTGTAGTGAGCACAGACAACGGCATGGGTGAAACGCGCTTACGACTTCCACTTCATGTTGAATGTTTTGCATTCCACTCAAAACTCTCAAATGTGTATATGGAGGAATCATAAACAATGTAGAAGTGGCGAAGGCTACTAAGAACAAGAGACTACGTGTCCATCCTTTCATTTACTTTTCCGCCTCATCTTCATCGTTATTTTACACAGAAAAACATCCATAGGACATCCGCTCCACGGAGCCCACGAAACCAGTCATATAAGTGATACCAGAACAATATATGCGTGTAGCAAGAGCGATAATAAAACTTGTGCCTTGCTGTGTGCCACACAGACAAGATTGAAAGAAACAGACAATTAACAAGAAGTCGATAGGAGAACAATAAAGAACATTGATAAAGAACAATAAAAAACGAGAAGACAATCAACATTTGGTGTATGGATGTGTTCAATACCGTCAAGCGCTGAAACTGGCCGACTAACATCAATGCGATTACTACGAATCAGACCCAATAATGAACATAAACTGGCAAAAACAAACGATACCAGATAAGTCTTATATGTGGAATGATATGAGATGAATCCACCACTTAATGGCTACAGTCAATCAAGCACCTACTATTTTGAACAGATATACGTAATAACTATGAGGAATTGATAACTGAAGCCACATGTAACCTTGAGGTATAACTCGTACATAGCACATAACTGTCAAAAGCTTACTTCTATTCGTTATCTGCAGCATCGTGTTCTTCGCTACGTCCACCATATTCATCGTCGTCTTCCTTTTCAGAAGATCTCACTCGCATTTTTGCAGAACCAGAGGCAACTCCGGCAATAGCTGAACAAACAATTCACTCTGTATCAATTCACCCTACCTGAAATTTGGCAAGATGTTTTGACACAATTTGGAAGTAATCCGTAGTCTTTTTTCTACGAACCAGAACATAAGATGTTATAAGTTCATTTGGAATGCTAACGCTTCACTGGCTTTCGTCATTTCCCTCGTCTGGAAAAATCATTTTGTCTACAACCTAGCCAGTCAAACACCTACATGCATTTCATTAAACCAAAGAAACACCAAACCTATGTTTAAATAGTACTGAGGACCAAAAACTTTTGCACACACCATTGCCTTCTACATATCTCCGGCTAAATTTTCCAAGTGAAGACAAACCATATGGAGTTTCACTCAGACTGCTAATACATTTCCAACAATAAGATAACACTTTTATACATTGCCTCATATGAAGTAAGCCACATAGTGAGGCATTTCTAGCTATGGTTTGTGCTTGAATAGGTGGTGCTCATCCAGAACGCCACTAAAATCTTACGCGCTGATGTTTTACGTTTTTGTACTAGGATTCTGATTTCTGCATCAAAACCATCTCCGCTGTGTGAGTGTACTAGGCGAACTTAGTGGGAATTTGATTTCGCTTCAAGCTACATTTCATTTTATACGAATACAGAGCGACCTACCCATTTCGCCAGTGTACTTGTCGTTTTACAAGAGGTTAGGTTACTTGCACCTTTATCCATGCAATCACCATCTGCACTGTCGGGGTATATACCTTGCGTTGCACCTCTGCGTTGTACATAAATGTTTACATGAATCATTGCGAATAGTTTGCGTCTCAAAGTATTCGCTGATATTTCACTCACCGTTTCCAGTTTCTCTAAGCATGCCGTTTTGAAAGATTACCAAATGACGATATCAGTTCCATTTCAAAGGAAGGGCAAGACAAGCGGGACCTTATTTCACTACAATGCAAATGTGACATGGTGGTTAGAGATGCCTTACGTCGCACACAAGGTCGATCGCTCGATCTCGTGCTCATAATTCACCAAACATTCAATCCCTTAGAAATCTGTAAATTGATATCAGACTTGTCTGGTAAGGTAATCAGCACTAACTCAAAATAGCGGTAGGGCACCGCGGCTAACTATAAAGGCCAGATACGTATTCAATTACCCAGTCACCTCAAACGAAGCTAAAAATTGAAGATGAATTTTCAGTGCTTCCTTCAAGGATTGATCAATTCTGAGAGCTTTATGCCTCATCTTTTCTAAGCACTGGAAATTCCGTTTCGGGGCGAATTATTTTATCCAAATGAGGTTTGAATAAAATGTTGATCGGCGTATGTTTTTTGGTTTCGACTGCTATACTTCAGCAACACTGACAATGACCTCCTAGAAAATACTCTGTTAATGTCTCCTATTATACAAATATCCATTTGTGAGGTTAAAACATACCCAAAATTAGCAGAATCTTCTAATTGATCTCATTACAGATGATGATATGGGACAAAAATTACCATACTACCTTTTCCTCTTGCCTCCAATACTCTTGCTAACGACGCCATCAAATCATTACCCTGCGAATTTGCTCTCTGACAACGCCGAAGAACTGAGTGACTCACTCTTTTAAAAGAGCAAAAATGAACGGCAAAAAATATAGAAACACCACCTATGAACAAAACCAAGAAACACAAACCACTCGTGTAGTGCGACGAGAAAAACCTACGCTTTTCAACTTAGCTTTACTGGCACCGCCAGCTGCACGAATCGCAGCCATCAGGTCAGTCCTATAAACAAAGAAAAGAAACTTTAAAGCGTGATAATTCAAAAACTAACCTATCAACTGGTGGCACTGATGATGATTGCGGATTTGGAAAAACAACAGACGAAGGCAAAGTTGGAGGAAGAGGAGAGGAGGAGGTGGCGGTGGTGGTGGAAGTTCTGTATGAGTTCCAAGTAACGATGGTATTGTCAGAGGTGGAGGAGGAGGTGGTGGAGGTGGCGGTGGATGAGGATCACCAGCAACAATAGTTTCTTTTGGCGTTGCCACCTCAACAAAAACTCCTGATCCCGATGATGACGGAATCCCGGCAGCAGGATGTCGCAGCTTTTCACCACGATGATTAAAAATGGAATGGTCGCTGCCTGGAACTAAGTTGGCTGAAAACACGTCTACACAACCTCTCGTTTGAAAAATCGAAAACTTTTACATGCTAATCACAATAGAAGCTCTCCTGAAACAACCATAAGAGAGCTGAGATACGAGCAAGATTGAAATTTCAAGTGGGTTCAAACCTGTGATTACCCCTTCCTAAGAGTTTACTAAACTTTCCACTACACCAATGAAGGCTCTCGCTCTTTCAGAACTGAAAATATACGCATGCTGACCGTGACAAAAACACTATTCCATACTTTTACCTTAATTTTTTATCTGATTCTCAATTAAACTGCAGTTTTCAGCGTGAACTATCAAAAGTTTATGAATACGAAAAAAACTGAGACCTAACCCGATTACCCTTTCTGGGAACTCTCCAAGTTCTTCACTAAACCAGCTTGGCTCTCGCCCTGCCTTCGCTATTTCCTCTACTCGTTCAGTACATTTCATCATCCAACTCTTCTCAAGCTTTTGGACGGATATTGTCTAATTGACAAATAGAATAATTACTCAGCTGCAAATCTTTCAAATGCTTGAAAGACGGAAAGCGGCAGTAAATAAGTACTTGATATATTTTTGGAAGAATTAGAAGAATTATTCCAGATGTTGGAGACTTTTGATATTCACCAACATTTACCCACGTCAACGTCCTGTACCACCTCTTTCTAATCGCTATCAATAAGCAAATTCAAATTTTCGTTTGAAATTTCAAGGCTAGCAAACGTTGACGCTGTGAGACCATAGTCCGACAGCGTCAAATGTTCTGCAATTCCTGAATATGAAGCATCAAAATTCATCTCTCCAAACAAAACAAAATTGGCAGTGCTATGGCTAAAATGAAGACAAAGCGTTCGGCGCTGAATAACCCATCGATATGCACTATGTATTTAACTTCATTAGACATCGTTACTGATTTACTGGATGCATGCATATCAGATCATCACAACGATGGCATATCGGGTATGTGAGCATTATTTTCGTTCCAGACAAGTCCGATATCAATTTGCCGAGCGCCAATGGATGGAAGGCTTGCCGAAGCTAGCTCAGGATTTAACCGGTGCTAAGGTGTGCTACAATGCTTCTTTAACGATTGCTCTAGAAGCGCCCTATTTTTACGCATAACTGTATCAATACCAGAGTTCTACCATCACTTCTATCAAATATCAATTCTAACGAAAAAACCTGGTAAATCTGGTAGAATATTAGGAAGATCGAGATCTTCAATGGGAGCTGATTCAGGTATGTAGTCAAGCGGATCCCCCACTTGACTATAACTTCCATCAATAGCTGATGCATCGTCTACAGCCTGATCACTAAAAAATGGCTTTGAAGCAAAGTTTTGAGATATTAATTCATAACGGAGTAATAAAGGTCTCACATCGCCCAAAAATCAAGCTTTTCAACTTTGAAGCAGAGATCTCATCTCGCAGTGAACTTTGATGACTAAAAAATAGACTATTAGATCCTTAGACCTTCATCAACAAGAGACAACGTCTTGAAAACGCAGCATTCATTGCAAATTTGCGCCAACTCTCGTTTCTTATTAACGCTAATTTGAGATTTGAACAAAAGGAAAGAGAAATACCTCGGAACGCCGTCAATCCTATCATGGAAGATAAATTCGATGCGCTTGGATGATTTCATTCCCACAACAAGTTCATCCGTACCGCTATAAATCATGTCAGCAAACGACGAAACTTTCCTCGGACTTTGCGTACCTGAAATAATATTAAGGAGAACAATAGACCAATCAAGGATACCTTTTGTCGCATATTCTACACGATTGCAGAACTTTTCTGAGAAATCTCTGAACTTGCTCGCAACAAATGGCTCGGGAGTTAGAATCGCATGCGCTCTTCCAGCTCTCGTCCCTTATCTACGACACATGGAAGCCTCGATGTTGGTTTGATCACATCTGATGTGCAATTAGTTATGTAGTCGACAGAAGTTCTCTACTTAACCCGCCCTTTTAGCAGAGGTATGATATATGTGTTAATCTAATGATGTATAGTAGATCGCAAAACCTGAACCTCGTAGCTGTTTACATGACTTAATTCATTGTCGATATACGACCACCAAGTCAGACCGTTAAAATCCTGTCGCTGACAAAATCGATACCTCGTATCGCAGAAAAAGTGATAGCAGAACGAAAGCCCGGTGGTGTAGCGGCTGGAACGCATTTCCGGAAAGGTTGACACGCGGTTTCAACTCCCGCCAAAAGTCCAAGGATTTGCATATCACTCAACCTCACGGATAAAAGTGGTTACTTAACAAGGAAATAACGCTCAAGGGGCCGCAACGAGAACTAAGAGGACATGATTATCAACCTGGTAGTAACAACTAGTACGACAAAGTGAGCTGGAGAGTTGAGCACAGTGTTTTAGAGGAAACTGTATCACCTGTCGCCCCGTTGATCGTCGAGTGACTCGAACGGATACCAGCAACTCTTCCATTTTCCCTGTCGCGGGCAAGAGTAGCCCCGTGGGTCCTCCTCGCTCTAGGGTTTCGCTAAGCATCATACCTTTCTTCTATCGCTTTCGTGAAGAAATCGGACCAACGGGTCGGTGGTCTTCCTTTGAAGCACTTGACGTCCCAAGGAATCCAGTCGGTAACGGCTCTCGTCCATCGGTTGCGTTGAAGCGCATCACGTGTCCAACCCACCCCATTTTCGATATCCTGGCGTGTAGAGCGGCGTCTCTGATTTTCGATCGTTGACGTAGGTCGGAAGTTCGGATCCTTTGTCTCATTTGCGAAATACGGGATAAGCCTAGCATCGACCTTTCCACTGCGCGTTCGATAAGCCAAGTGATCTTTCGTCCTGGTTGCGTAGCGATTAAAATCCTGCTGCATACGATAGGGCAGGGATAATTGTTTTAGGGCTCACTCACCTGTGAGCTTTGTGTTATTATAACTGTGATCCACATAAAACACCAGGAGCAATAGCGGATGTAGATAAATCGGAGATGAGCCAGGACTTTAACCCAGTTCCTCCAACTTTTGAAGCGTTCGTTGTGCCGCATGTGGCTGTCGGTTGACTCTAATTAAACCTCATAACATACTTGCGTCTTCTATGAGATATGTCATGGCACTTATATAGTGTTTCGCCTTCCAACCCCGCCAGTTCCACGGTGCCTTTCGGTTCATATGGGCCGATGGGGCGCATTCCAGTGGCAATGCTGTGGTATAGTAATAGAATTTAGAATTTTATCGCAAACAAAGAGGGTTTAATATTCAGTTAATGGTAAAACATAAATGAAGAAACTTCAACAAATCTAAATTTAGTTGAAGCAAACTCAATGCTTTCTGTAAGACCCCGCAGTCCCGATGGAAAAACAAGAAACTTAAGAAAAGGTCGCATTACCAACCGTCATTGAACATGATTATGTGATCTTACTAGGTTAAGGGAAAAGTTCCTTAACAACCGCGAAAAATTCAAATTTTTGCTTTTTCACACACTATAAGTTAATGTAAATGTATGGGAACATCTTGGAAATCTTTCCGTAAGAAACTGCGAGCAGCTGACCGAGTATACGACGCGCTGAAGAAAATCTACCCCACACTGAATTGTCGAAAGCTCGTGTTGTTTTAGCAAAACAATGCCAAAGATCACATTGTAAAGAAGACTAAGCAAAATGGTTGATGAATTGGAGGGATCGAGGTTCTGCCTCACTCAGTTTACAATCCAGATGCTGTGCTGTCCGATCGATGGTCTTCGTTCGCTCAGTGGAAACTTCTTGGGTGGACGCCGATTGGAAACATTTGATCAAGATGAAGAGGCATGTCAGGAGTTTTTTGATTCACAGCCCAAAGAATGACATTTCGAGCAGATTCGTAAGCTTGCACATTTAGCAGAAGATAATGGATAATGACGGTATTATTTTTAGAGAATTATTATTGTTTTTGATTGAATTTATGTATAAACTTTGAATTTTCAATGGATATTACGGAATTTTTTCCTCAGTCTAATATTTATATTTAGGTTATTTACTGTCAGACGGCAGGGAATAAGGAAGAAGAGTTTCTCGCTGAATAAAAATTTTTCAAAAGAAAATTAGCAATCATTCGAAAGGCTAAATCCCAAGGGACTGCTGCACGTGCTTGCTTTTGAAAAGGCCTTTTTTATAACGCTGTAACATTTGAATTTAAAGCATGTTTCACAAGAGCTGCGCGCCTTTACCTCTTTCGGGCTAATACTTCACTGCAAGCGCAGAAAGCTCATGAACGCGTGGAGGAAGGCTTGTAGTATCAGAGTCATACTTTTATCTAAATTTTATACAAAAAAGGGAAAAATCCCCCTTTTGTATAAAATTATGATAAAAGTGTGATAATTTATTATCAAAAATCGCACTCTACATGTGAATCGGGCCTGCACCACCGATTCATCGTGCATTGATCGACGAACACTCCACGCACCTGAGTCCACAAGCAATGCGCCGCGTGTTTGAAGTTCAACATTATTTTCCTTGCTAAACTGCAGTGAAACGGTTTTCCCAGAAAATAAGCTCAGTGTTGAAATTGTTGGAATATAGGCATCAAATAGTTACTTATAAATCAATCGAAGAGGTATGTCCTGATTTGCTACAGGGCTGTGAATAAAAGTCTTCCTGTAAAGCAAACACATTGCGACATGTAAGCTATCAAACTATTACTATCAGTTTAAGAAGAGATGTGTCCAGCGATTTATAAGCGTCATAATAATAGGAGCGCGGGGGCGCGTGTGAAACCTAGTTTTATTTCGAATGCTAAGCTCTGCAAAAAGGCCTTTTCAAAAAACAAGCACGTAAAGCCCTCGCACAAAATTCGAGCTTTGAGTGATTACTAACACTATTATAGAAAGTCACTGTCTAGAGAAAACGCCCGTTTTTCATTCCGTCTAACCATATTTGTTCATAATTCATGCATGTATATTGCCGCAAATGAACAAATTAACGAAATTCTCGACTGATCAGTGACATTATTATTATGGCAACAATTAAGACAGCAATTACCAGGTGCATAAGCGTTCTTCTTGCTATATATAAGTATATAGGCCTTATAATCAAAACCTTATAAATAAAAACAAGTCCGCCGTAAAGTCCATATGACGGGTTCACTACTGTAAAAGCAGAACATAATCTTCCTTCCGTTGGCAGAACGTACTCTAAAGGTCTTTTCAAAAAGCAAGTTTAGTACCAGAATGGGCATTTCTCAAGCTATTAATGACTACAAAAACACAAATACAGGTGTTCAGTAACACCTTCATACTCGACTTTTTTTACGACCTCGCTCAAAACAAGGTCTAATCTGGCAACATAATTTAAGCCTTTCACGAGGTCTATTATGGCAATTATAAAGTGCTAGACAGGTGTATCGACCGTTCAGCCTTATCACTAGCATGTAGCCTTTCGTTTGAACCAATCCCTTGTAACGGGATAAATAAAAGGATAAAGCTCTCGGCGTTAATCTATCCTTGAGGGATGCGCCATGCATTCGACTTCAATTTTTAACTTCGTTTGAGGTGATTGAATGCACATCTGGCCTTTACAATGACTCGCGGTGGCCTCCCGCTGAACCGAGTCAGTGATGCTTATCCTCCCAGACAAGTCTGAGACCTGTCTGGCACCAATTTACCTACCCCGGAGGGATGGATGGCTTGGTGAGCCATGAGCGCGAGATCGAACCAATGACCTCGTGTGCGACGCAGGGCACCTCTAACCACTGCGCCACATGCTCTCTTGTAACGGGATATACCACCAAAAATCTAAAGGCATCGACAACGAACATAGTACGCTACACGTGCGTCAAGTGCAAGTGAGTTACAAAGGATTGACTCAAGCGAAAGGCATTGTGCTACTGATGAGGCTGAAAGGCCGAAACACCTGTCTAGCACGTTATAATTGTCATAATAGACCTCATGAAAGGCTTAAAACATGTCACCAGATTATACTGTTCATTAACAGTGGGAAATACGTTCTTTTTCGCAATGATCTTCTCGTTGCAACATAAGGAATTTTTGGACACATGGGCGCCCCTTGTACTAAAAAATCTTTTAGGGGTCTCCTTAGCGACAATTTATTATTAAGCAATGATAACGTCTCATTAAAACTTGGAGTTACTACGTTCCAATAAAACCTAAATTTACTGAACTAAGTAGCAAATTTTCATTAGGAGAGGGTGCATACAAATTTGCCGACATGCGGTACCCGCTCCAGTAGAGTAAGGATAACGATACATTTCGTTTCTAACGAGTCAAAGAAAGCTGTCTAAGTATCTGCAATCATAATTCTACAAGTGCATCATACATCATTAGTTATGGCTACTTCATATCCCCGTCACAATACGTTGTCATTAAGAGCTTGCTACTATAACAACTCAAGCTTCTTTCATAGTCTTTCTCCTTCACTTTGTTGCAATAAAAAACACCACCTCAGGTGCAGCTTCGAAATAGCGGCTTTCCCAAAAAATTCGGTAAAATTGGAAGTATTTTAACTATAACAAGTGATCACGTTTTTATGAGAAGATAGATCCATGTAAATTCGATGGTCATGCATATTAACAGAAAAAGGGATTACAAACAAGACGAAAAACCACCGATCTCCATATGGCCTTTGCCACAAGCACCGAGCTGCTAACAATATATGCAATATGTTAAAGAAAAGCGCTACAGCTCGATCGAAGTGGAGGATATAAAAGAATATAGCGAGACATCAAAAATTACGTACACGGAACTCCAAACTACTTGGCTTTTCATTATCAAATTCGCATTCACGTACTAAATTGAACTTCGAAAACTCTGTGATGTCATAGAGAAATGAGCAAGTATAGAAGTATGCGTGGGTATTCAATACACAAACAATTGAAGGAAAGCACCTGATGCTTAAAGAGAACTATAGAAACACGGTAAATTTCAAGCAGTAGATGAAGCTTTACATTCTCACCAGATATTTAGATTCTCTAAAAAGAACATGCCGGAAGTAAACACTTGTAGTTTATAGATGCAGTCTATGATCGACTTCCTACGACTTTCGCTCAAAAAGCTATTCAATTCCCCTAAAAGATCGAGAGCTGAGACAGCAAAGAATAGCAATGTGACTCCAAATTCAGCTATTTTATTAGGATCAAGAAATAGTTTCTAAAAGCTCTTCTCAGTGCCAATACTGAGAAAAGTGTAAAGTGAAGATATGTTGCGAAATTCTAACAACCTGCTAGTATCTAAAGAAGAATACTGTTTAGGAAAAACATTCAAGCGTCGTATGAGAAATCTGACGTGTTTTCGAAGAACAAGGCCTTCTGATATGCACTAAAAAACTTGGAAGTAATTGAAAAATGAACCCATTTTTTTGACAGAGCTTCCGAATATCCAATTCGCCGACAGACAACAACTAGACATGTAATAGAAACATTAGCTATAGAATATTTATACGACCACTTCAACAAGGAGAGAACAAGTCGACATTCAACAATTAACAATCTACAATAGAATAAAACAAAAGGAATGTTACCTCAAAAATTACAAGAGCTAACAAGTTCCCACGTGTTATTTGCTCCACAAAACAGCGATAAACTTCCAGAACGTGTCCATGTTGATATGGCCTAGTTCAGTCAATTGCTCGTAGAATGGCTTTTTTTCATACAATGGACAACCTAATTGAAGAGCATGCCTTCAGCATATTATGGATGAATTTTTTTATCCTGCATTATGCCCTAAGACCGATCTTTATCAACGTCAGCACTCTTCAATAATCACAGCCTTATTCTTGTAAGCCAAACACGAGGTTGCTAAAATACAACCTATTCGTTCAGCTAACATTTTGCCTTCTCCAGAGCTTGAAAAAGCTGGTGGTTTATTAAAGATTGCTCTGTGCTTGATGAGACTGAAACCTAGGTTTGGTCATTTTTGCTGTTCAGATAATGTAGGGGGTTTGACTAAGTGGTCTGTGGGCTGTTTGGTCCTTTCAGGTTCTGAAGAAGGCGAAACCGCCAAAACCCCTAAAAGTACCAGCCGTTAGAATAATTCGCATTATAAGAACTAGTGTTTGGCTTAAAAAGAAAAACCTGTAGAATATCCGTTTAAATGAAAATAATTTTAAAAAACCAACTTACCTATTTCAATCCACACAAGATTTTTAATTGGTTCCTCAGTATCTAAATTCAGTGTATTCAATTGAAACGTCACGATATCGAGCTTGCCGTCAACAAGTTGTATGCCGTTGACTACCTGAAAGAGAAAAGAAACGTCCTATCACTTCACAATTTGCGTAGGGTAATAAGCATCTCTAAATTTACGCATAGATGACCACGTGTAGCCAAATGAGTTCATGTCATTTCAGTGGCTTGTAAAGGTTTTTTGCCATATTTTCTGTTTTCTATCAATAGCGTGTCAAGTGGAGATGTTATATCACGAGTAGCTCATAAAAAACTGCTCCAAAGATTAAATTATTCGCAAAAAGTTTTTTTGAATGAATCCATTTTGTAACGAACGAACTACTGTCTTAGAGACCAGGACTGATTATTTCCAATCTCTATGAGTTCGAAAGCAGTGCACCTTTTGATAAGAGTAATTCAGTTGTCAAGACTAGAGCTTTAACAGGTTATCGACGTTTATCAATCATTGAGGGTTTCGTCATGCATTCGACATAATCAAGCGACGTTAAAGGCGATTTAACGCATACTTGCTCTTTGCAATGATTCGTAGTGGTGGACTGATATGCTTAGTCAGTACTGCTAATCTCTTTGACTCTCGCACTATCCTGTCAACTCTGGAGAGCAGAAAAGTCGGTGGGCGCAAGACGCGGGATTGAACTCAAGACTACTTAAGTGTCGCAGGGTATTTCTAACCACTGTGCTACAAGCAGTCTCACCATACAGTGAGCCTTATAGGTCAGGTTACAACGCCATATCAATCTATAAAGCGTCGCTAATCAGGCAGAAATTTTCCTAGCCAGGTGTGTGAAAAAATAGGTCTTCACAAAAGCTTCAACTTTGAATATGCTTCAGATGAAAGATGATGTTAGAAGCTACCATATTACTTTAAGATAATAGAGTGAAGTCTCTTATTTAAGTATTTCAGACCATTAACTTCTTACATTATCTAATTGGCAAAAATTATCAAAACTTATTATGAACCGAAGTCGACATCCAAAAAGGGCATATAAAGTTGTATATTTTACCAGTAAAGTATAAGCTTTTAATTCCCAACTTTTTGATAAATTCAATGGACAGCGATAAAGCTATGAGGAAGCATATCTCGGCTCTCCTCCGCAGCTCACCCTTATGTTTTCATCGAGCGCCTTAGTTATGTTATCGCCCAGATAACATGGAGAATTGTGTTGACCATCATTTATCTAGATTCATGAAGAAGGCAAATTTCTTGCGAACATGCAGAAAAGGAGACTCTTAACCTACTAAGAAGCACACTTGCGTTTCTTACCGTACCGCGCGACGTCAAATGTCATCCAGCTACTGTAATGGTGGCGTTCCGCTTCGATTGTTACTTTGTGATGTTCTCATTCACATGAGCATACTAGCTGACGAGAATTATAGTTTACTATTTGAAAAAAGCAGCATTCATTGTGCTCAGACCGCGGATGGATGCAAAATTTTTTTCTTTGAAATAAACGGTGGCCATCTATGTGTACGCAAAAAGTTGATACTTTGAGTATGATTAAGACACCACTAGTTCGTCCTCCAGGTTTCTCCTTCTCTTTGATGCTTCAGCTACGGCAGCACCGAATGTATAAAGCACTGCATTAGCTGCATTTTGTTCTCTTAAAAATCACAATTCGTATCAACTGCATAAATAAAGTAAGATACTAGGTCTTCTCATAAGTTTTAGAACTGAAGCAATAAACATTAAATTTATTGATCAAAAGTAATCAAAATTGCTCAACAATACTAATCAGAATCGTAGAACAATACCCCGATAGTCAAAATCGGATCCTCTTCAATTGCTTTGATAACAGAAATTCTGTACAAAGTGGATCGATTTGTTGCCTGAGAGATGGCAGAAATGTGTTCAAGTTAGTGTCGTATATGTTGAAGTGCTGTTAAGCGATTCTAATTGCTTCTGGTCAATAAATTTGGCATTTAATGCTCTACTGCCCAAGCTCATGAGAGCCAATATTGAAAGATCAAATCAAATTCTCTGTGCTTAACCGCTTCCAGCGGTGGTACAATGTTCTAGGTATACCCAATGATGTGGAATGATGTGCAAAACTTTTGTGTCAGGCGAGACACGAATCCACATCTGCCTTCTTGGAAACGCATACTCTGACTCGCTGCTCTATTGAAGCTCGTTTTGTCATCACTCTTTCTACACTACAACGCATATATCTATCGGCAATCAACCGTTAAAGGTTTGGCCCAGATAGGCCGACATTAAACCCAGTTACGCCGACATATGTTGGGTATTGAATAATCAAATAACGTTCTTTCTACTTGGCCGCTTTTCACATTACATCACTTTACATCACTGCGTATATCTGTAACATTATTCCAGCGCTAAAAGCAGTCAAATAAAAAGAATGCTATTTGATTATTCAATAGTCAATATCTGTCGGCGTAACTGAGATCAATGTCGACACCGACTACGTGGGTCAAACCGTTGACAGTTGGTTTCTGATAGAAATATGCGTTGTAGCTTAAAAACAGTGGTGGCAAAACGGGCGTCAGTAGTGTAACGGGTTTGAGCACGCGCTCCCAGATAGAGTAGGATGTCGGTTCGAGTCCCGATTGACGCAAAATTATGCACATCGTTTCACATCATTGGGCAGGCCTAGCTTTGATATTGTAGTGACGACCTACACTGCAGAAGTCTCATACCGACTGGGACAAGCAGTACAAGGTTTTACCAAAACTGTATCAATTCACTTTGTCCATGGATACTTCTGATTCTATTCACGTGACCATAACACGGTGTGAAGCGACACTTCGGCATTAGATCGTGGTACCACAGACAACTGATTTTAGATATGTTCCCTCTCCAAATCAATCAGCGGTGACAAGGGTGCAATACTTGGCAACTGCGCACCATTAGAGTAGTAATAGAGGTTACTGCTGAAAAATAAAACAAAATGCACGAATTCGATGAACACAAGAATAATTACATGAAAAAATCCATTTCACACTACAACACTCTACGGCCACACAAATGACCTGCACTAGAGTGGACCCACCTAGCTTCTTCAACTTCTCTCTTATTGCACCATGGAGTAATCGCTTTCGAACTCTGCAAGCATACATCAGGTTGGAAACAAAGCATAAAAGGGTTCTCTGCGAACGAACCGACATTCGGCAGCGTTCCATTTATAGGTTCGCATCGATCGAATCTTAATTGGTATCAAAATGGGACTAAAAAACAGTGTTCACAAGTAGTTGCTTTTGCTAATTAATAGGAAATGATAATAAAAAAATAAAAGGATAAAACTCGCAGCGTTGACCAATTTGTGGGGGATACGCCTTGCATTCGTCATCATCAAACATTGTTCCAAGTGACTGAATGCATATCTAGCCTTCACAATGATTCGCGGTT
>JAHQIW010004693.1:0-142631 GCA_019055375.1 Parelaphostrongylus tenuis
TTAGAACGGATGTTGTATGACGTTGTCACTTAGAATCTTAGCTGAGAGTGAACCGTAGCGAGAATGAATACCGTATTGGAAGCTACTCATCGCGACGTGGCAATCCCTAGGCCTAGGGACATCTTTAATGTGATAAAGATCTGAGGAAGTCACGGCCAAGCTTATCTTGAGACTCTAGGGAACAAACCAGTTGAATTAGTAAAAGTTTTAAAGTCTTAGTCCTCTCACACTTGGAGCTACCGTCTACAACGTCTAGTGGTGAGACGACTAGTGAGAGGCGATTATATTCCAAACTCAACGCTATGTCATTGGTAGAGAGCAAAACAAAGGCTACCATATTACGTCACGGAGACCTCATCTTGCTTTGCACTTATAACACCAAAACAGTTTCTTCAGCGCCGATACTTAAGGATTTTATGAGATCGCTGGTCACATCAGACTCCATGTGATCCCCTACAAGAAACCAGTAGCAGGATAACGATATGAGAGTATTAGTTGACGGAACTCTCGCAATTCGTGGAGCAAAGTTATCGTCACGAAATGTCGAAGACGTCGGCTTTGTCGTTCATCCAAACATTTCCCATTATTTCCTACGCAAATTTGTCATTGCACCAGGCTCTCCTTTGCCTCGAATTTTCGCGTCAAGAACTCAGTAACATGAACTGTATTTTACCAGCATCTAAAGCTGATGAGAGCAAAATAGACGCAATTGTAATAAGTTAGAGAAGTCATAGACAACTGAAAGTGTTCTTACAGAATGATTTTTGGAGACTCCGACGCCAAATGCGGTGCGGCAGACATAAATGAACACAGTGTAGAACAATTTTGAACGGGAAAACGAAACAAGAATGAAGACCATCTTGTAGAACTCCTACTTGCAACACATCTCTTCCATGGCATTTCACTCTCTAGGAAGAACGAAAACCGCCAATGGACATGGAAACCCTCCAATGGCAGCAAGCGACCATGTACTTACCAACTGAGAATCATGCCTTTTTGACACCTCATCGGTACGCAGACCCTGTAGAAATTCTGATGACCACCTCTTGCGTACAAACATCAAATTCAGTCGTAAGTTGGAAAAGAAGCGGTGCATCGTTTAAGAAAAGCACTGTAGGTCATGTACGACTAGGATGTATGAATAAAATCCTCTCCTTTTGCGATTGGCGATAGAAGACGACCCTGCCAAAGATTAAAAGTGATTGTTGAGACTTGAAATTTGTGCGAAGTAGCATCAGCCCTCAAGCAAAGGTTTTAATTGCATCTCTACTGCTACCAACGACTTGCTCCAAAACAGAAGGGAACTGAAGAATGGTTCTTCTGTAACACACCTACCTGGAATGTCAGCTGCAGAAGATCTTTGGACGAGGGTCTGGTGTAGGCAGAAAGAATAGTTGAAAGCAGCACATACACGATCTAGTCTGACCAAATGCCTTCGGAATCTTTGCAACTACTATGTTCCGCTATCCTCCCTGATGAATGAAGGTAGGATCATTACTACAATTCTCGTTGATAAGGAACTGGTAACGAAAAAACATCCATAGCAATCTTTTTTGTTTCGCAACCCCCGCTTCAGATCTCAAACTCCCCTTTGTTAAGGAAACACCCGCGATAATATTCGAAGTTTGGGTTACTATTGAAAACACATAGAGAGGCATACTTTGAGGAACTTGTAATATCGCTGCCTATTTCCTCACAGTTGGTGACGACATCTGCATGTTCTTTTCGTAAAACATACGGCATTATTTCGTCAGAGAAGGATATATCAGACCAGTGGGAGACTTGGCGCACAAGCATTCTACTTAAAATGGGTGATACAAGAGATCTTCGTAAGTACCGCCTAATATGCTTGTTTTGTGTACTCTACACGATCTTTTCGAGGTCACCTTTGAAGGTTGTCTAAAATCTTGGATGAAACATAGCCGGTTGATCAAGCACAATTTCCTCAAGGATACTCTTACAATGGACCACGTCCAAACGGTGTCATGGGTCACTGAAGTCTGTCGAACAGCGTAGGCCCTTTATTCTGCTAACCTCAATCGGCTATGAGAAAGTGTTTGGCAGCTCCGAAGCAACTGCAATTCTACCAGTATTCGTCGCCCAAGGTGCAGGCTCGTCTTATATAAACATCAGCAGTCTCCTGTCGATACTGCAGCACAAAAATGGTACTTTTTAGTGGATTCTTTGGCATACTCATCAAAGGAGGGGATTGACAAGGCGACACTACATCGCAAAAGTTGTCCAAGGACGCCCTGCAGTGGACGATGAAGCCGCTCTATTGAGATGAAAAAGGCATGCGGGTTGATGGAAAATTTCTGCAAGACCTTTATTTAGCTGACAACATCGTCATCTTTTCAAAAGTACCAGTGAAGCAGAATGCTCACAGACTTAGCCTAGCGGGAAAAATAATTGGAAATAAAAATACGGGAAATAAAAATAATTGGCATAAATTGGACAATAACACAATGTATGAAGAGTCCATGGTGGGAAGATTAGCAAATCAAATTGGATAGTCCTCTGATTGCGAAGACCACCTCGCGTGTCTACCTTGGACGTTAAGAAACATGGAAAACAACATGAACGTGGGAGTAGGCAGAAGAAGGAGAGCCGCATTGGTCGCGTTCGGGCCTTCCAAAGAATCCATCAACCTGATAGCAGATCTTGAACCCTGTGATCATCTTGCTCGACAGTTCTCATAGCGCTCTATTGTGCAGCAAAAACGTGGACTTACACTACAATCACTTCAAGAAGTCTACGTACCACCTTACAGAGCGCTCATCAAAAAATCAGACGGTACTTAAAGATCAAGGCAGTTTGCATAGCTTTCATCATTGATTTTGTCCCACCTTCATGTTCCAGAAATAAACAGACTGATTTCGAAATAGGAATGGTCGATCACATGATAAGGAGATTACACGACACTTGGAAGGAAAAAAAAAACAAAAGAGTAAACATTAAGGAAGGGCAAGCGCGCTTTTGATAGGCCACCCAAACGTTAGGCAGACGTGTTTGTAAGTAACGTCAAACATCTGCATCCACCGATGGCAGCGAGTTCGGTTTCACGAAATGGGCCTTGCGTGCGACACCATGATTGAAGCAGACCACCACCATGGACGACAGCTGTGTGGGAGTGAAGCTCTTCCCCACAATTTGGTATACACTTGCTTAACAACTATGTGAAGACGTGTACCAGCTCAGGAAACGATTGTTTTCGAAAGCCCAGAACTGTGCGATTCGAAAAACCTGTTTGGTTTTAAAAAGATTTTATTACTTTGTAACAGCGATATGGCTGTTCACTAAAGTTTTGATACATATCAAATAGCCCAAATCTCGAGGATTCTGATGATGAATTGGCTTTCTGAATGGTCGCTACATAACGCCGTGAGAGTGAAAAGAAGCTCACATTTGACGCCTGAAATGCTACGCCGCCGCTCGGACGTCATGGGTGGTTTATTGGTAATTATAGGTGAAGGTTATCATTCAAAGGTGTCTTATCGTCACATAAAGGTAGGAGTATCATTAATGAACCTTCTACGAGGATTTCTTGATACAAAGAGCTACTACTCCTCTTGATATCCTGCATTTTTCGGCGGTAATATCACATCATTGTACAAAAGTAAACTTTTAACCACTACTAAGCATTTATATCGCCTGTCTTGCGAGAACGTAGCTTGAAAACGCATCTTCTACAACTGAACATCTCTAATCGAGGTTTATGTAGAGGTACTTATAATATGTAATATGACTGAGTGTAGGAAGAGCGCGTTCATCATTGCGCACGGTGCGTCACTTCCGCTATCGGCACCGATATTCGAGAAAACGCATCTTTCTAGACATTCAAGTAATTCGACCTAAATTTTTTTTCGATGGCTTAAATCTCTAAAAATTTAAAGATGTACTTCACTTTTTGAGAGGTGTCTGCATTACACGGTAACAGGAAAAATAATGTGTTATTTAACACTTGATCATAGGATAAGCTTACTTTTGAGGTAGACTCTTGGTTCGCCTTTACAGCTAAAAGAACACTGAGACTTCCACTCGGCGCGCCACATATAAATTGCGCTGCGCGACCGACACGGTGCCGAGTGAGAAACTCAGTGAACTCTTAGCTGTAGCAACACATTATAACGTCCTTCTCAAAAACAAGCTTATTGTTGAGATCGCTGAGATTTGTACTATTGAATGGCTATTGAAAATCTAGATTGAAACCTCTGTTCAGCGAAGGATGCCCGAGTGTGAGAGAACACTTGATGTTTGTATGTTGAGCGGTGACAAGTTTTTGAGCCACTCATTCGTTAAACACGCAATTTCCACGGGAGTATTTATAGTTATTCGAAAGCTCAAATCTCTGACTACAACTATACGCCGCTGGTTTTCTAAAAGACCCTTCTATTACCATGTAGCATCCAGAAAAATAATAACTGCTCAATAGCCTTTCCCCTTCATTTTGCCATGACTATGAACTGGTAGAAGCACGGGAAGCGTGTCATTGTGTACACAATTTTTCCTTGTGTCAAAATCCCTCTTTCTATCTGAAGTTTCTGTCGATGCGGTAAAAAAAATCCCCTCTAAAATGACATAAGTTACCGCCATTCTAACACATGATGCTGCAGATCACAGTCGTGTTACGCGGCAGATCGGTCGCTTACCTTACTAACAACTCGTTGCTCTGACCTGCCTTCACATTTTAGTCAGCTATGAACCTTTTCGGCGAATTTGCTTAGCGGCCAGCTCGCGGAGAGAGATAACGGGGCCGGGCGGAACGATCGATCGCGTTTGAAATATTGTTATTCAGTTTGGGATTTTCCACCACATTGACAGAATCTTCAGATAAAAACGTAGATTCTGACGATACAAAAAACTGTCTACACGCTGATATGCTTTTCGTGCTTCCAGCGATTTATGCGCGAGGTAAAAGTGAACGAAAAAAGAGAATGAGCAACGAAATTTCCTTCTGTATGTTACAGAGACATAAAAGAAGGGATTTGAGAAACCGACAACGCGTTGTTGTAGCTAGAGATCTGAGCTTTCTAATGATCACTGAAACATCCTGACCAGCGATTGAGATCGACTTAAATATTTGTCGCTGTCTAGCATATAAGTACCGAAAATTTTATTTCACCTTTAGAGCATAATATAAAAAGCATTTGAAAAATAAAACACGCCCTTTAGATTCTCGATATTCAACCTGTCGAGAAACTACTAAAGCCTCGAAAAGAAATAAAAACTACTGCATTTGAACATGGGTGAGGATGGGAGAGAAGCACCGAGAATACTTCTGTGAAGACACATACTGACCAATGGTTCACGTCATGCCGTTGTTCTAGGCCTTTCATTCAAACAAAGTTGTCCCTTATCGCTCAGAATTTCTCCACTGCCCACAAGTACTCAACCTTTTCTCACTTACCTCAACTCTGAATGATTAGAAATAAACGATTTATTGATATAAACTTAGTTACGGTGAGAGTTGTCGATGAACCAGTATCGAATAATGCATGCAATATCATTTTTGTTGTAAATTACTCAAAGTTTTCAAATTTCATTCGCTAAGATGGCTCCTGGATCTTATATAAAACTATGGCAGATCAAAACTAGTAAACTAATGTTTTTTATTGTGATATCCTCCATACAGTTCAAAACATTTGATTAATTGCTAAATTCAGCATAATTCCGTAATATGCCAACTTTTTTTTCTGTGCAAGGCGCATATATCTAAACCAAAATCGTACGAAAGAAAAGAAAAAATCTCTTTATCAAAATGATGCGAGAATTCAAAAATTTTCGCAAAACGGCAAGAGAACATTTAATCAAATAGCGAAAATTGCGTATTTTGCTCCGCGCGCATCGATTTCTATAGCCGTTCTTTAGTGATTAAACCTGCTTTGAAGTAGAGCTGTCTTTGAAACAAGTCCTCTTGCTACTCATGCACAGTTGGCGCGTAGACGAATTCGCTGTTATAGTAAATTTAGAGTATATTTGAGACATTTTCTCCTCCGTTTCCATTCTTTGCATTCTGCTTCTCACAGCCTTTTGAAGTTTGTAAACGTCATGTAACACTGCGCCTTGTGATAGGACTGTGATCAAAAGTATCACGGCGAATTAACGCTTCCAATCTCAACCTGATGATTAAAATATCGTTGAAGGACTTTCACCGAAAATCTCCGTTAGGAAATGAGGAGATTAGCTAAGTCAAACAACGAACACATCTTGCTATCTGTCTGTATGTAAAGTGGATGGAAAAGTGATCATGCCGTACCTATTCAACTTTTCGTATCAAAATTCCGAAAGATCTAAGAGAAACAAAACTTACATTGAAATAAAATTAATCATGACCAAATACTGATGAAGTGATTTGCTATGGTGGTCAATGTAAGAATTGTAGAGAATTAGTGAATTATCAGTCCAACCTCATCTGTCATTGATGAGGTGAAGTTCTGCAGTAAACGCGAATTGCTCTTGAGTGCAAGGAAGGCTGTAACATCTTGATCATTACTCGAGCAAGTTTATCACCATAGAAACAATAATGATTTTCGGCGTTGAGGTTTGATGAAAGCAGATGTTGATACTGTTGTCTTGCTGTATGCCAGCTAATTACTCCTACTATCAGAGGATAGATTGTCATTACACAGAAAATTGATGTCCTCTGGAATTTGATCTCATCAGCATGCATATGCTGGTGAACTACTGAGTGATGTCAATCCTCAGCTAAACTTCTGTATCAAAGCGCTATGAATAACAGCACCTTGGTTTTTCTGATGTTTTGTTCTAGTCGATACCTCTCAACGTGACGACTTCAGAGACCATCTGTCGAATATGTAACATTTACAACACTCTAGTCCAATTATCGTTCCTTTTGAAGGAAAAGCTGCAGAAATATCAGTAAGAACTACTGTTTTTCCGTTTACTACCTACATTCTGAGGATCTTTTTTTTAGAAGGTGCTATAATTGTTCTTAACATTAGAAATATGTTATCTTTCAAATTGTCACTCATGCCGCTGAGTCCTGGTTGATCATGCTTCCTTTTTCAGTTTTTCTCAGTAGCGACCTTTCATGAGTGAAATTGAGTTTAAGCATCAGCAAGAACCAGTGTTTTCTAAGGTTTTCTTAAAGCTCGTGTTTTCCTTAGACTGTATCAGAATATACATAGCACATGATGAGTACCTCATTGCTTAACCCTTGACGGACGACGTGTGCCAACTAAGGTCTACGATTGCTTGAAGGTCTTTCTGCTGGACCAAACTTTTTATACACATGGTAATCATTCAAAAGCTCAAATCTCTGAAATCTCAACAATGTGTCTAATTTCTTAAAAAGACTTTTAATTATGTAGTAACAGAATAGAAAAAATGAAATTGTGCTAGACATTCCATTTGTTTTATTTGCCCGGCTGCGGCTTCTTTAAGGCTCTTCATAAAAGTGTCAGGAAGTCTTTAAATAGCCCAAATCTCAGAAATTTGAATGATGTAATTGTTTTTTTTTTGAGATTATTATAGAACAATGTAAGAGGGAGAAAAGATCAAGTTTTACACCTGAATTGTTACCCCGCCGCTTGGACGTCATAAGTGGTTTGTTGGTAATTATGGCTAAATTTTATACGTCAAAGGTATCTTTCCGTGACACATAAAGAATGGAGTGTCGTAAGAACCTCCTTTAATGGTTTATTAATATGAAGAGTGGCTATTTGTCTTATAATTCTTCATTTTTCATCCTCAAGATGTAGGTAATAAACAAAAAAACAGTAGTTCTTACTATATTTCTGCAGCTTTTTCTTCAAAAGCAACGATAATTGGAGTAGAGTGTTGTGAATGTTACATTTTGGAGTGATGGTCTTTGAAGTTGTAGCGTTGAGAGATAGCGACTAGAACAAAACATCAGAAAAACCAAGGTGCTGTTTATCATAGCGCTTCGATACAGAAGTTTAGCTGAGGATTGCCGTCATTCAGTAGTTCACCAGCATATGCATGCCGATGAGATCAAATTCCAAAGGACATTAATTTTCTGTGTAATGACAATCTATCCTCTGATAGTAGGAGTAATTAGCTGGCATACAGCAAGACAACAGTATCAACATCTGCTTTCATCAAACCTCAACGCCGAAAATCATTATTGTTTCTATGCTGATAAACTTGCTCGAGTAATGATCCAGATGTCACCACCCTTCTTGCACTCAAGAACAACTCACGTTTACTGCAGAACTTCACCTCATCAATGAAGAAATGAGATTGGACTGATAATTCACAAATTCTCTACAATTCTTACATTTACCACTATCGCAAATCACTTCATCAGTACTTAGTCTTTAATAATTTTATTCCCCTGTGAGTGTTTCTCACAAGTCTTTCAGAATTTTGGTACGAAAAGTTGAATAGGCACGGCATGATCACTTTTGAATCCACTTTACATATAGACAAACAGCAAGATGTGTTCGTTGTTTGACTTCGCTAATCTCCTCATTTCCTAACGGAGATTTTCGGTGAAAGTCCTTCAACGATATTTTAATCATCAATTTGAGATTGGAAGCGTTAATTCGCCGTGATACTTTTGATCACAGTCCTATCACAAGGCGCAGTGATACATGACGTTTACAAACTTCAAAAGGCTGTGAGAAGCAGAATGCAAAGAATGGAAACGGAGGAGAAAATGTCTCAAATATACTCTAAATTTACTATAACAGCGAATTCGTCTACGCGCCAACTGTGCATGAGTAGCAAAAGGACTTGTTTCAAAGACAGCTCTACTTCAAAGCAGGTTTAACCACTAAAGAACGGCTATAGAAATCGATGCGCGCAGAGCAAAATACGCAACTTTCGCTATTTGATTAAAAGTTTTCTTGCCGTTTTGCGAAAATTTTTGAATTCTCGTATCATTTTGATAGAAATAGATTTTCTCTTTTCTTTCGTACGATTTTGGTTTAGATATGTGCGCCTTGCATAGAAAAAAAACGTTGGTATATTACGGAATTATGCTGAATTTAGCAATTGATCAAGTGTATTGAATTGTACGGAGGATATCACAATAAAAAGCACTAATTTACTAGTTTTGATCCGCCATAGTTTTATATAAGATCCAAGAGCCATCTTAACGAATGAAAATTGAAAACTTTGTGTAATTTACAACAAAAATGATATTGCATGCTGTATTCGATACTAGTTCATCGACAACTCTCACCATAACTAAGTTTATATCAATAATTCGTTTATTTCTAATTATTCAGAGTTAAGGTAAGTGAGAAAAGGTTGAGTGCTTATGGACAGTGGAGAAATTCTGAGCGATAAGGGACAACCTTGTTTGAATGAAAGGCCTAGAACAACGGCATTACGTGAACCATTGGTCAGTATGTATCTTCAGAGAAGTATTCTCGGTGCTTCTCTCCCATCCGCACCTATGTTCAAATACAGTAGTTTTTATTTCTTTTCGAGGTTTTAGTAATTGCTCGACAGTTTGAATATCGAAAATCTGAAGGGCGTGTTTTATTTTTCAAATGCTTTTTATATTATGCTCTAAAGGTGAAATAAAATTTTCGGTACTTACATGCTAGACGGCGACAAATATTTAAGTAGATCTCAATCGCTGGTCAGGATGTTTCAGTGATCATTAAAAGCTCAGATCTCTAGCTACAGCAACGCGTTGTCGGTTTCTCAAATCCCTTCTTCTATGTCTCTGTAACATACAGAAGGAAATTTCGTTCCTTATTCTCTTTTCGCGTTCACTTTTACCTCGCGCATAAATCGCTGGAAGAACGAAAAGCATATCAGCGTGTAGATAGTTTTGTGTATCATCAGAATCTACGTTTTTATCTAAAGATGCTGTCGATGTGGTAGAAAATCCCAAACTGAATAACAATATTTCAAACGCGATCGGTCGTTCCGTCCGGCCCCGTTCCCCCGCTCCGCGAGTGGGCCGGTAAACAAACTCGCCAAAAAGGTTCATAGCTGACTAAAGTGTGAAGGCAGGTCAGAGCAACGAGTTGTTAGTTAGGTAAGCGACCGATCTGCCGCGTAACACGACTGTGATCTGCAGCATTATGTGTTAGAATGGCGGTAACTTATGTTATTTCGGAGGTGATCTTTTTACCGCATCGACAGAAACTTCAGATAGAAAGAGGGATTTTGACACAAGAAAAAATTGTGTACACAATGACACGCTTCCCATTCTTTTACCAGTTCATAGTCATGGCAAAATGAAGGCGAAAGGCTATTGAGCAATTATTATTTTTCTGGATGCTACAGGGTAATGGAAGGGTGTTTTAGAAAACCAGCGGCGTATAGTTGTAGTCAGAGATTTGAGCTTTCGAATAACTACAAATACTCCCATGATAATTGCGTGTTCAAGGGGTGAGTAGCCCAAAAATTTGTCACCGCTCAACATACCAACATCAATTGTTCTCTCACACTCGGGCATCCTTCGCTGGACAAAGGTTTCCATATAGATTTTCAATAGCCATTGGATAGCACAAATCTCAGCAATCTTAACAATAAGCTTGCTTTTGAGAAGGACGCTATAATGTGTTGTTACAGCTAAGAGTTCACTGAGTTTCGCACTCGGCACCGTGTCGGTCGCGCAGCGCAATTTATACGTGGCGCGCCGAATGCAAAGCTCAATGTTCTTTTAGCTGTAAAGGCGAACCATGAGGTCTACCTCAAAAGTAAGCTTATCCTATGATCAGGTGTTAAATAGCATATTATTTTCCCTGTTACCGTGTAATACAGAGACCTTTCAAAAGATGAAGTACATCTTTCAATTTTAAGAGATTCAAGTTATCAAAAAAAAATTTAGGTCGAACTACTTAAATGTCTAGAAAGATGCGTTTTCTCGAATATGGGTACCGATAGAGGAAGTGACGCACCATGCGCAGTGATGAACGCGCTCTTCCTATACTCACTCGCTTTACATATTATGAATACCTCTGCATAAACCTCGATTAGAGATGTGCAGTTGTATAAGATGCGTTTTCAAGCTACGTTCTCGCAAGACAGGTGATATAAATGCTCAGTAGTGGTTAAAAGTTTACTTTTGTACAATGATGTCATATTACTGCTGAAAAATGCAGGATATCAAGAGGAGTAGTAGCTCTTTGTATCAAGAAATCCTCGTAGAAGGTTCATTAATGATACTCCTACCTTTATGTGACGATAAGACACCTTTGAATTATAACCTTCACCTATAATTACCAATAAACCACCCATGACGTCCGAGCGGCGGCGTAGCATTTTAGGCGTCAAATGTGAGCTTCTTTTCACTCTCACGGCGTTATGTGGCGACCATTGAGAAAGCCAATTCATCATCAGAATCCTCGAGATTTGTGCTATTTAATATGCATTAAAACTTTAGTGAACAGCCATATATCGCTGTTACAAAGTAATAAAAAGCTTTTTCAAACCAAACATGTTTTTCGAATCGCATAGTTCTGGGCTTTCGAAAACAATCGTGTACCTGAGCTGGTACACGTCTTCACATAGTTGCTAAGCAAGTGTTTACCAAATTGTCGGGAAGGAAATGTGCAGTTGAATGTTACCAAAACCTTGCAACTTTGATTACCTCTGATTGATAAACTTGATGCTTATTGCCAAGCGCCAAAAGTTATGGATCGACCTGATATTATCTGGATTGTAAAAAGTCATCGATTATTATCTCTTTCGAAATCCACCATAACAAAGAAAGCCACCAAATTAATAAGAAGTGCAGTAATGAAATACACAAATTTCATTAATACTCCGTAGTTGAAGTGTGACTTACAATGACTAACAATGAGATAGCACTTATAGAAACATAAAACAGCGAAAGAGTTATACTGGCATTTTTTTCTTCATTCAGAGCTGTTTTGTCTCTGTGCTACCATACTCGACACTTCTCGCACGGATTCATAGCGCTTCCTAGCGGACATTGAAAAGCTTCCGAAAACGGAGGGAAGTTCTGGAGTGGCACGTTAGCCCTTAATAGAGTGATTTTGTGGAGGATAAACCAGTGTCTGAATATTAACTCCTTTGGGATTGATTATATCCACTTGTACACACAAATTTCTAGGAACCTTTTGTGCTAAAGAAAACATTGTTCTCGAGCTTTTAGTATGGATGCGAGCGTAAATCCCAGCAATTTTAATAATTTGCTTAATTCATAAAAGCTTTTCTTAATGTGCTGTGGCAGTAAAAATAATATTATGTTTCGCACCCAATTTGCTTTGTCTGACGAACTGACGTCTATGGGTGCTTTTTCGCTAAATTATTGGTAACGATTCGATAACTCCACGATCGACAATTTTGTTGCTGAGATCGTTTTTGAAAAAGGTTACATAGAACGCTGTCAGAGCAAGAAGAATATTGCATTTTATATTCGAAATAGTTAGCCTGTCTGTTGAACTCGTAGAGGGTTTATTTGGCAATATGAAAGGAAAAAATATGACCTGTAGAACGATATGACAGAGTCCTACAATAAACCCAAAAATCTAAAATTCTTCCATAATGAAAAAAAAATTTCACAATAACTAACGGAACTCCCGTTACTTATTCCTACTTGCTGTGATTTCCTATAGCTTCGAAGGGGCATCATTTGAGATAAGAGCAGTTTTCATTATTTGCTCAGGACTTCATTTCAAAAAAATTTAAGGTATTATGTGTCAAAAATGCAGAAGAGACTTTGATCTGCAGTTCTCTAAGTTGATATTATTTTTTCACGTTGCCATTTAATCCGATATGAAGTATAAGCGAGGAGCTATTTGCTTTGTGTGCGAAACGTCATCCCCTTTTTGCTCTAGCATCACTCTATGTAAGCGCTTTTTGAAACTAATTCTAGCTACAAAGTAATTCGGGCTATCGAGTGACTACGAAAAATGCATTAAAAGTAACCCAAGCTATAGTCATGAAAATAAACTGAATGAGAAACATATTCTGATTTCGCTGCAACAACGCAAAAATAGCTTTTCATAATTGAATACGCTCTCAGAGTTGCCGTAATTTGTATTTTCGAATAATTACTGAAAGTTTGAGAAAACGGCTCTCTCTAATTAGAAAGGCTTCCAGAAACTTTTGTATCCAAATGGATGTCATCACAAAAGGGTTAAATATTTTGGAGGTTGATATCAGGGCCATTCAGGTTATCTTACAAAGCACATTGTTCTTCAAAAAAAGTTTGTAAATTAAAAGCACAATGGATCAAAGTGAAATGTTATATTAATAGCCAAACTCAATAATGTCTTAATGTGTCAGAGATGTCCATCAGTCGATCAAATGGCAGACGAAAGGTTGTAAATCTCTTAGATTAGTCGACAAGCTAATAACACTCACCTAAACCTTCCGGGAGCATGTAAGTCAGTTTCCATAATATAGTTTCTTGCTAAGGTCCTCACGTTTTCGCACCATATCTAAAGAATGATTATGAATGAATCATTGAAGTGTGAGAATCCAGTCACTGAAGTCTGGAAATCTGCAATGATGCACTGATGATGACAAAGGGGAAATGACTCACGTTACCAAAGGCAACAAAGAATAGTTGATCCGGTGAAAACGATAACATTTGAGGTAACGCCGTGCATTCTTCACGAGAACATTTCATTTTATAGGCCTAGATGAAGAATTGGAATCGTAACAATATTAGTTCCTAATGGGTCTCACCTCATATGCTGCTCGGAGTCCACCATTGTCAGCTATATTCTCTTCAAGTGTCAGATTACCATCAACCTGGAAGACTTCATCACGATAGTTATTTTGATTCATCATTTTTTATTCACGCCGAAAATGCCACATATCGCACATTTTTCTTGATTGTTGGCTCAACCTTCTTGTCATACTGCTTCACGAAGCACAGCGCCTTTTCCACAAACATCGACCGCGAATGTCGATCCCACCATGTTCTCAGATTTCCAACTTCGTCGTACTTCGCTCCTGGAAAATTTTGCCTATATTTAATTAAACCCAGTTCATGCCAATTCAAGATGCCCACCTATACTGTCATAGCCGTGAGTGATTTCATGCCCGATAACGGAGCCAATGGCCCCATAATTAACAGGGAAAGGAGCTTCCGGTACGAACAACGGGAATTGCAGAATCCCGGCAGGAAAAACTTAAGAAACGTCTGGTTATAAACTCATTCAAATCGGAGTATTTTCCAAAAACTGATATCTCCAATAGTATCTGTAATTTATTTAAAAGTTCTTCCATCTTCACATCAGACTGAATGTTTTTTTTTTTGGTATATAAGAGAAATTCTTTAGACTTGCACTTTACCCAATAATTGATTTTCAAAGAATGTACTGACTTATTTCGTTTCTACTAAAGTGATGAAGAGTGCCTGCAGTAACTATATCCGAATCCCATTCGTCTTTAGAAGGAGGGTTGTGGATTCGATTTAAGATGCGCCTGAAAATCCGTTTTTGTCTGTTTTTATTGACTCCTTCCCCCGAAAAAACATCATGAAATAACTTATTGATGTATTTGCAGAGCTTCTCAGCACAAACGAGAAAACTAGAATCATCATATCATCTATCTTATATATCACATTTCAAGCGAAATCTATCGAATGAATAACTTCGATCTCGTGCTCCTGGCTCACCAAGTCAATCACTCTTCCGGAGTCGGTAAATTAGTATCACATTAGTTTTAGAATGTCTCGGAGGATAACGAACGCCGAGTCAACAAAGCAGGTGGGTGCCGTGAGTCATTGTAATGGGCAGATATGCATTCAATCTCCAAAGACAAAGTCAAAAATTGAAGACAAATACATGAATCATCCCTCAGGAATTGATCGACCCCAAAAAATTTGTCGTTTATCCTTTAATTTCAAACGCTGGCAAGTGGCGGATACTATATCTAAGCTCTGCTCATAGCTTACTTCTACAGTTCTCTTGGTCCTCCAAATCATTTCATGGCACAAAAACTCTGAGTTCACTTAAGTGTGACCTAACGGTGCGCCTTGAAACACTAAGATGAACTGTCAAACTATTCTCTAATAAATTTTTTTTGCTGAACACATCACCTTACTGCCAATTTCTCTAGCTGCAAGACGTTATCGAAGTAGCGATCAGCTTTGATCTGCACTCCTTTATAGAGATTCAGCACAGTAACTTCATCTTCCAACATTTTAGGAAATCTGTAAATCAGTAAGAGCTCATTTCAAAGATATCCTATCTTCACTTTGCTTACCCAGTTTTTAAAGCCCATATTTTTCAGTTTTTTCAGCGCTGTTTTTTTAACCTCAGCGTCCATCCAATCTGTCTCCAGAATAATCCGCTCCATTGATTGCTTCAGATCTCCTATCATTTCTTCGGCCTAAAAATCGCCGCAGCTAACAGGTACTAAGAACATTTATCCAAACATTTTCTGCTTATAATTCTTTCCATTTTAATCAACCCTATATTATATTTTTGTTTTACCTTCTTTCTTTATGGAATTGAATTCATTTTGAATTTATGTCAGTATTCAATTTTATTGCGCACTTAGGTGCATCTCTGACGATTCACTTTAGAGCTTCTAATGTAATTACGGAGACTAAATTTACAAGCGAAGCGCGAAGTATTGAAAGGGAGTGGAGTATATTTTTGTTTCTTTCAAAGTTGCACACTACCTTTGAATTGAGCGATGATACGAAGTGCGATAAATTAACCTTAATTCTGTCCTCAACTGAAAAGAAAACTGCTTGCATAAACAAAAGAAAGTGGCTCGACGAGATTACCGATCGTTTGATTAATGCAGCGTTGCCATGGTGGAATCTAAATGGTAACGATTAAGAAATTTCTATGTTGAATAAAGAAATGAAATGCTAAGCATTTAATTGTCCGTGCACTATTCATTCACCTTCAAGATGTTTGTAAAGGTGACTGAATGCATATGTGACCTAAATAGTGACTTACTCGAATTTAATGATGTATCACGTCGATATCTCCCTAACAGTACCAATGCGTAGACTCCGAAAGGTTGCAGGATTTGTTTCCCAGCAAACACGGGATCCAACGCAATGACACTGTGTGCGTTGTCAGGCACCATTGTACTACACGAGCATTTCTCGGACGAAAACTAACGGAACTCAATGAGTTGAGGGAAAAAGTCCTGAGAAAATGCTTGAAAACATCTATTTACGCACCGATTACACTCGAAGAAAGACAAAAGTAATAGTCAAAGTACTCCCATTCAACTTCATGCACTTCCTGCCACTTCTCCGGCAAATGGCCCCAAGCCGGATTGATGTGTTCACTTGCCACCTTTGCATATGAACCCAACAGCCATTAGTGCATCATCAACAATCTAACTTGCTCGCTTGTTGACTCGCACTTGAAATAAGTACATAATTATATACTAATCAACGCGGGAGAAGGTGGGCTTTCAAATGAGCCCAAAAACACAAAAAAATGGCCATCAACCAAAAAAGTTACAAGCATTTTCTCAAAACCTTTTCCTCAACCATATTAGAAGTAGAATCAGATCGTGGTTTCTAAGCCTGCACTATAGTGCCTAAACGAGCTGCTAGCAAGGGAATCCAGAGGATCTATCTGCGTAGGAGAATTCTAATTCATATTTACCCATGAATGCGTGAGAACTTCTTGTTGCCGAATATGACATTTTCCCAAAATATTGATATTCTTAAAGATCAATGCAATTTCACATCAAAAGAAGATGAAATACGATAAGTCAAAAACTGCACAAGCTCACAACATGATCAAAACTTGATCTTGATAATGCCAATTGAAATGAATATGAATGAACTTTACCTTACTGGTGTTACCAAATGCACTTTCAAGAAACTCTTGAAAAGGACGACGATACCGCACGGATAAATATTGATGATACGCCAATACCAATTTCCACATCAAGTAACTTCTGATGGAGCTATATGAGGCAAAGCATGAATCGTAGTTATAATTTGACAATATTGATGACGGACCACTATTAGGTGATTCACCTTGAGAGCAACACTAAAACTTCCTATAGACTCACTTTTTGTTCCTCGTGGTTGTCGCCGTTATGAGAAGCGATGTGGGTAATGAAAACCTACAGGCAAGGATTTTCGCTAGCGTATACAGGAGCCCTAACTACTGCGTTTCCGATAATCGCAACATTAATCAACGGCCCTTGCGGTGCAGACAGGATTTCCACCATCCAACATTGTTCATTTTTAGATAGAAGCGATTTTTAATATCGATTTACTTTTGTTCTCATCTTTGTATAGAAATCCGAATTACTCAACTAGTGTGCTTCTGCTAGTGAACAATCGCCTTTTGGGACTCCGAGAATCACTTCAGCTAAGATGAGGCTGTAGATCGCAGGGTGAGAAAGGGGTGATGCAAGCAAAAATTCTTCATGCTGATTGATTAATAAATGAATGGAAAACTTGATACAAGTGGAATCAATTCACCTAAGTGACTTTGATTTTGTCAGCGCCGATAAGCCATCAATATAGCCGACATCCTTTACATTCACCATCATGTCGTCGTTAAAAAACACCAAGACTGGAACGAAGTTCTTCGTTGAAAAGTAGTTCCCATCGTATCTGAATAAGAATTTTCATCTGCTAATATAAAAATTTCAAGAATTTACAGTGTGATAAGGATTAAATATGGATTCTCTTATGCAAAGGATTACTATAAAGAAAGAGTACTATCTGACGAGAATCTTGGATACAGTTAGAGGCTCACGAAAGCAAAGGCCGTGTTGAGCAAGAGTTAAATGGGCTGAGCGACGAAAAGAGACGAATAGAAAACTAGATAGATAAATAAATAATGTGCCGTAAAAACAAAAGAAATAAGAACCATAATGAAATTTCACGAACCTCAGGATAGCGCGCACGGAATTCTCTGTATGTTATCGCATTGCTCAAGGAAGAAACATTACCGGTTGAGCCCAAATAGGAAATCTGAAACAGGTAATCGAACGCTGATCTCCCAAAAATTTACGCTGGGCTCTTTTACATGGAAATCGCAACAAAGTTCCCTAGGGTGCCAGGTTATCGAACGAATTTCTCGGTCCACTATCCACACTGAAACAATAAAGACAAATCTCTTAAGTTTAAATAAGTTTGAGAAAAGTCGATGAGTTATATAAGTTGAGTGTTTGCTGAAAGATATAAAAATTAACCGAAAACCGAATAATGATGCAAATGTTTCATCGAAATTTTTGAAGCTACCATTCCAATTATAGGTTAAAAATGGACAATACGTTCATTTTCTATTCTTCGATCCACGTCCAGGATATCGCTGATGTGGTATTCGATCGCATCACTGTCGTCCAAATCAGCGCCTACGAAACATTTCTACAAACAACATCGCCACAAAATGTCACTTTACCGGAAGTGACGTTCATTCTCGAATGCTCGAATTCAAGTGATTATTTCACGAAGGTGGGGCCGGGAATTTGTATTTTCATTTACGACTCAGAGTAAGTGCAAATTTGTTGTGCATCGCATAAACTGTGAATTTTTCAAGATCAAATGATACGAGTAGATGTAAATCACATATTGAGAATATGAGTGAGGAGAAAGATTTCTACGTCCCCCAGAATTTCACCACCTACTTTTGCCTTTAATCTACTAATGACCAATCTTTAGCTCATTCATTTCCAACCAACAGATAGCTTGCCTAACCGAGAAGTTGCAAGAGGCTTTTCATGAAGATTTTGTAGTAGGTAAGCATTGTGTTTATCGACGACGCACTCCGATAATCCTTCCTTCTCAGCAAAAGCTCTGGCGGGGAGAACTAAACTATGTTCATCACTATAGTCGTTTAGGAGAAGTCAACAGCTTACGTTTAAGAAACTCACCATAAGAACTCGAGCGCTACTATTTTTAGAACTTCCGCCAACGGCAACACCGATCAGGCCATCAACTCCGATAGCGGTTAGCTGTCCTGAATGAACAGATGCTTAACATTCCATCGTCTAATTGTGAAGACTTCAGTGTTGATAATCTGAGCAATAGCATTATACGAAAACAGTTGTTCCAAACGATTCAACTTTACAAGAATAGAAATGTTGCACGTCTCATTGTTCATTGCCAATAAGGAAAAAGGAAGGATATTCTGGAAAACTCTCTCAAAACAAAGACCAGTTGATTTTGACACTAATATATCCATGTCATGTGTTTTGACGTACCCTAAAAATATTGGAAACTCTCGGAAAGCCAGATTTGATGCCATGAGCTATGATTGTTCACAACATTGCGGAAAAGATATTCCATCTATCGGAATATAATATCTTGCTGGTGTGCTTATCTGAGTAAAAATGTGAGTTTGGATTATATTGGACCAATTTTGAGGAAAATAGTAGATAAAAGAGTAGTCGCAAGCCAACATAATGCACAAGTGCTTTTTCAACCCATAGAACAAGCAAGTTTAATTATTCCGTAAGTTTCCAAGTATTTTCATGGAGATATTTAGTGGTGAGATACGAAGCTGTTAAAGCTGATAAAAAGCAATAACCAATTAAGCACTAAGAGAAGTATAAGGCCAGTAGAGACTCAGATCTTGAGTTTTCTACTCCAACCAACGAAGAATAAATTTTGAAGAATGTCTAGATACAGGAAAAAATAGGCGAAGATCTAAGAAATACGCACAGATAATGAACCGTTTTGTCTGAAGTAATATATAAATCGGCTTTTCTCAAAAATTTTTACCATGTTACTCAAAACACTTACCAGAAGTACTCTCCCAGTGATAATGGGTAGGGTCGAACTGGGCACTGGTGAGCAGTTCCCAACCACCCAACTGAGAAATCAGCATGAATAAAGGTTGAGCACCCTTAAAAAGTAGTAATTCACAGAAACAATTATAATTGATTCTAATGAGTAGATAGCATGCTAATATATCTTGTGACATATAATATATGATAGTGATATAGTATAATATATAATATATGTGATAAATGATAATATATGATAACACATCTTAATGATATCTCATCATATGATATATATATATATATATATATATATATAATATGATATCTTATCTCTGCCTTATCTTATGATATCATTTTGATATATGATATTATATCTTGCGGTTGTTGGCTAAGATATGTTTAACATGGAAAAATTATGAAAACGCTCTGAAAACCAGCCATCGTAAGTCAAAGAGATCCACACTCTTGACAGCCTAGGTGACCTCAATTAACTCCGCTGCTGGATCTCACCTTCTTTGTCTCTGTCAGTAATTTGTTTTGAATATGGTAATGCTGGAATGATAATTTTGAGATTCATAAACTGTTCTATTTGACTTGAGTGACAACTTTGTCTTTCCACTCAAAATCCACAGTCCATCCGACCTTTCGTCACTACCTCATCTCATCACAGGTCCGCTTTCTTTCCAAAGTACATTATCGTGAATTTGAGACATATATCAAACAGCTTTCGTACGGTGCAAAGTACGTAATCTAGCTTAGAGCTTCATATTTCAGTTATGTCTTCGACAACATCGTCCAGTTATTCAGCGAATAACAAGGATAAAAAAGAAAACCCTCGACGGTGAGCAATTTGCGGAGCATTCGTCAAACATTCGACCTTATTTAATGCTGCTAATTTGTGAAGCACATGCTACCTATAACTTGAACCCACCGATGTACGAAGTCAATGTTCCCATCATCTTAGACAAGGCTTATACTTTTTAGATCCTTTCTGCTTCATCGGCAGCCTTGGAAAAATGTAATGTTGTAGGGAAAGAGCGGCCTCCCATAAATCATATGAACAATAACCGTACATGTTCTGAAATCGCAATCTCATCATCTTCTGCAATGAGATAATAAGCGATTTAGGCCATATGTATGCCACCAATCCGTTTTCTTCCTCTGTACATATTTATATCCAGGTGCTAAGAGAGCAATGTAAGGACTGCGTTGCTGTGATGGAGGTGCAACAGTTGCTAGTTTTCTGCACAACACGTGCTCCACTTCCCGCGAAATGTCTCTGTGGAAAAAGTATTAACTGATTCAAAAATCAAATATCCAACGAGATCTCATTGCCCATTCTTCATTAGCATTATGGCACAATCAAGTGAGATACTTATCGCACCTTGCCCTAAGAATTTCTCTAGACCTTTTGCATGGGAGGTCTTGTAGCGTTGGCCGGTGTTCATTCCTTTGAACATTTGGGCTGTATATTTGGAATGTTCTCCCATATTTCCTCGTAAAACCTGGTAGCAAAACATTGTAACTCAAAGAGTCCATGACATTTCAGACCGAGTCTCAGAGCTTTTATTGATGCTCCTTTGGCCAATCTCGACATACCAATTTATGCGCTTCTACGAAAACTCTTTGTCGCTGTCTTAAATTATCGACCATTCCAAAAGTAACCATTACGGACTGTTGCAGACGCATATGTGCATAAGAACTATGGCACCTTGCCTCTTCCCTTTCTCTAGAATTACGAAAAGTATGGGCGTAAGCTAGCCCGTGAGTGAGCATTCTCAGTGCGGTTGTCTTACATATGGATGCCATTCTGATGCTACTATAGGTTTAAAACATTTTCCATGACGTAATGTACATTCAACAAATTGCACCATTTCCCGCATTCGGTTCAGTTCGTCGCATTTATCGGTGGCAAAGTTTTTCAGACTGACCTAAGTAAAGTTCTTGGTGTTGATCAAGAATTCCCGATCATCCTAATCAAAACGGTTGAATGCTGTCCAGATTCGTTTTTTTTCGTGATACTTGTGACTTAATATACAAAAACACTTCTACTTCCTCACCTCAAGACTTTGATTTCAGATTTTACAAGAGGTCTGGTTCCAACTTCTCATGTTGGAGAATGAGTCTCAGTTAGCATTTGTCACATTGAACCACTGCATGGCGCTCATTAAACGCCAACAGCGCCATTGTGCTACTTGCACTCACATTTACATCACATGTAGAAAAATCTTTACTTTTGTAGCGGCACTGTTGAATTCCATCGCCGACTAAGCTTATTCACCAGATTAGCAGATGCCGTAATGTAAAATTAGCAAATAAGAGGACAAAGTTCTGGCGTAATTGATTCTTGACGGTTATATCTTGGGTTGAATATTCGAAAGCCAGGGTTTAAGGTGATTCATTGCATAGTTAGCTCATAAAATGACTTCCCCTTGATTTTCACTTTATCAAGAGTCAATGCAACTGCCTTCAGAGACTGACCTCATATCAGTTACCATGAGATGACCCAGTTGAAATAAAATGGCGCAGTGAGCTCGGACGCTGTAGCGAACTAAAGATCACGTGTTTTGCTAGAGCATGGCTAACACTGCACCACATGCTCTTATCGGTGAAATGGGCCACTCAAAGGTGTAAATCAAAATCTGCATTCCAGCTTTCCGCAAATCAAAATGCTAGTAACCTTATTTTCGTACCAGAACATTTTGCGCGTCTTCATTCATGCATGAGTCATAGAAGGCCTGTGCCAAGCGCATCGACTTCGTCCTGTTTCCACGAGATTTCTCGAGTATATCTGAAAACTGATGGTTATTGAGAGTATAACAATGTAATGAAGCATCGTTACTGAAGGAGCGCACAGTCCTTGGTTCAGATCCGCTTTCAATTATGTCCTCTGTTTCTAAGCATTCTACAACATATTCGTCTACGGTGGTTTACATCTGTTCCGTTGCTGGGACGCTATTGGAATTTATTAAACAGATAAAGCAGGTGTTCATTATGAGCCGGCGTGGCGGCAGCACGTTTCCGCGGTATAGAAGAAGGCGAATTCCACTTCCACCTAACGTCTAATATTATACATACCATTCAACACTTTTGGATGAACGGATTTATGCTGAAACAGGCCAAAACGTTGAATGTTTTACACATTTTTGGACAAAGATTTCTGTGTAGCAGAATGGATATAATATTTAATATAAGAGTGAAAAAGGTCGTCCATAGTCGCCCTTCAGAAAAAGTATGACTGATGACTGAAAAGATCTTCGTAGCTATTATCCCATTTACTTCTTGGGTTTGTGGTGATTGAATGAAGCACAATCATTCAACAAACAGATTATCGAAAGGGATTTAGGTACATGGACAACGCTCTGACGGTGTCGAGTGTCATAGAAGTCTGATGGGCATCAGTTGCTCTGAAATTTATTGACTATGAAAACATTTGATAGCTTCGAAACAAACTCAATTTTTTTTTTATGTTCATTGATCGAGGATTGTATCTTTCCCACTAAGAATTCTGTCAGACTGTTATTGGAGTTAAACCACGAAAATTCAGCTCTCCATTGCCTGATTTTCACACCATCAGACAAAAGTGGTTCAACGAGGCGACGTTGTCACCAATGCTGTTTACTTCCTAAATGCATTGTTTAATGAAGTCACACTAGGGACAAGAAATGCAAACGTATTGTTATTAGGTTGTAAAGAAAGCTTTGGGCACTTTTGAAAAATTGAAGGTTTGCTACATTCGTGCGGCGAAAAATGCCAAAGTCGGATGTAGCGCGATCTGAACTGTAGGAGTTGTGCGAGAAAACCTTGGCTCCGTACAATTCATCAAACTTATTTTTGGTCTTTTTGGTAGCGTGCAGTGTGGCATAGTCTTGCTGTATCAAAACGTGCTTTCGGTAGATCAAATTCGGATACTTCTCCTTCAGCTTGCCAAAGATTCGGCCTAGCTGCTGACGACAGAGCTCGAAGTTGGTGGCATTCAAGGGGAAATTCCACACAAGAAGCTGTAATTATTCTCGTGATATGCATGGGAGTTATCTCAAGCGTATTGAAGTGCCCCAGAACTTTCTTTGCAAAGTAGCAAAAGCTTCGTAATAAATCCAGGGCATCAAATTCTCAAGCCGTTGTGGAAGATGTGCTGATCCGCACAAATCAAATCATGAAGACAGACCGCCCTAGTATCCGAGTAAGTATAATATACAGGGTGCGTGAAAAGTTTTGCCAGCTTTGTATTCCGTTTCTTTTATCAATTTTTGATAGATCATTTTCCTTATTTTTTAAATTTTTCAAATCATTTTTATGCTCATAATCTTACTGGATTTTTTGTTCAATTCTGGTCCAAATCTGTTCAGTTTATTGTCTATTCTTAAATGGGTTGCAGTTATAGATTGTAGAAATCAAAGTAGCGCAGCATCTGAGTTGCTCAGGGAGGGAATGATAATAGCCGACATTGTTAATCGGCTTAATCAAACCAGCAAGTGTCTACAGGGCCGTGAAATTTTTGAAAGAATAGACGGGATTGGGTATCGTCCTTAAAACGGTCGTCCAACCACCTAGTCCACTCCAAATGATTTGGAAGATCCATCCATTACCAAGTTTGGCGAAACAGGGAGCGTTCGATACGCGAAATGGCTCGGATAGCTCGAGATCAGCAAGTGGAGCATCCGAAACAATGTCAGAAATGAGCTGACTCAGTTACAAGATTGCTCATGTTCACTTTCTGAGCACAAAGATATAGGGTAGTAACTTTCAAAAGCTCACAGAATGACGCGTCTGATCGGTGTTGCTTGTTTGTCAAAGGTGCTTTTCATGGTTGAGAAGAAATTCGCCGTCAAACCACTTCACAGTCGCCATGACCGGCTTAACTTCATAAGAAAGTTCGGTACAAGCCCGCAGTAGCATTAACACGAATCGCGCTATTTTCCGGCTTCTGTGATGATCTGGGCCGGCATTACGCCACCGGATAGACGCCGCTGATCTCCATCAATGGAAACGCCAAAATCAACGCTACCATCTATCAGCAGCAAGTTTTTGAGCATACTGGAGCCAAGGAGCACTCAGCACTTTGGCGCCGTCGGATTTGCTCTTCAACAGGACTGGGCTCTTGCCATTCGGTCCGTTCAACGACTACAATCTCTGAAGTGCAGTTTTCAGATTTTTAGAGCAAGAACATGCGACCATCAAACTCGCGGATCTCAAGCAAATGGATTACTCCGTGTGCCCCTTACTAGAGCAAAAAGTCTCGGTTACCCCCTGCGTAGACGCGCTCAAAACAGCTCTGGGACGATGTTATAGTGAACACTGTGCAAGCATCGTTGGAACATTTTTCAAGCGATTTCGTAGATGTATATAAGGTAAAGGAGGCAGTTTTTGAGATTTTATAAACTTTTCTGTTCACTGTTATAATTGTTGCTCTAATAAACTTCGATCTCAGATATCATCTTATTTGATAGCCAATTGCGGTGCTGTGATGTTACAATAAGCCGAATGATGTAGAGTGGTGTGCAAAAACGTTTGCGTCAGCTGGGACCTGAACCCACATCTCACTGTTTCCGGGAGAGCGTGGTGAACCTTTGCACTACCGACGCTCGTTGCGCACACCGCTCTTCCTACACTACAATGCGTTATCTGTCAACAGCCAACTGCCTATGGTCTGGCATGGGCAGTCATTTGTCGACAGAACCCAACTATGCTGACAGATAATGGGTTTTAATAATCAGTCAGAAATCATTTTGTTTGACCGCCTATGTGCGAAGCGAGCGTCGGTGGTGCGGCGGTTCAGCACGTGCTCTCGGAAAGAGTGAAATCTGAATTCGACTTCCAGCTGACGCAAACGTTTATGCACGCCACTTACAAACTTCATTTTTTCAGATGAATGAATATATCTGTTCATACAGCATTTTCTTAGTTTTGAAATATCTGAAAAAAATTGACAGACATTTCTATGCACCCTCTATATGAAGATCTCAAAGGCGACATGTAAGGAAAAGTTATTATACCTCAGAGGCCTTTTTTGTGATGAGCTGTTCCATGGTCGGTAGTGATAATAATAACTAAATACTAGTAATGCAATGCAATAAAACAGTATTGCAATGCAGTACAGTAGCGCAGTAATATCATAAAGTGCTAACGTTTCAACGAGTCTCGCCTTCTTCAGAGCCTTTTAGACATTTTAGATCTTTCAATTGGTCATAGAAGAGCAGCCTCTCAGAATCAATGCATGAATAGGACTGCCACATAAATACCATTATCACCTACCTCGAATCAGCTATTAGGAGAAAAAGCCGCTGATTTATTCTGATTATCCCGAGTTCAGTATATATTACAGACCCTAAGAGGTATTACATGAGAAAATTAACATTATAATGAAGAGTATTAATGCCGGATAGGATAATGAGGTACAACAAGTCTCTGGCGATCTCTGGTCGTTACAAGCGACAGTTTTCTGTCTGCTAAGTTTTTGATGAACGATTTAGCGCCAGAGTCGAGCAGGATGAGTCGAGCGGCTTGGGGAACGTTTAAGAGCATAGAAGATGTAGTGAAGAGGACAAAGAACATCCGAATCCGTGCCCACCTCTTTGACTCGACGATTATCCCTGCCCTAACCTATGCAGCAGAAACCTGGTCGTTACGTTAGCAGGATGAAAGATCACTTGGCGTTATTGAACGCGCAGTCGAAAGGTTGATGCTAGGAGTATCCCGAAAAGTAAAGAAGAGAACCGAAGTTCCGACCTGTGCCAAAGATCGAAAATTAGAGACGCCGTTCTACAAACCTGGATATCGAAAATAAGGTGGGCCGGACACGTGATGAACTTCGGCGACTACCGATGGATGAGAGCCGTTACCGACTGGATTACTCGGGACACCAAGCTCTCTACAAGTAGACCACAGACCCGCCGGTCCGATTTCTTCACGAAGGGCACAGAAGAAAGACATGATGCTCAGCGAAGCCCTAGAGCGAGGAGGACCCGCTGAGCTCCTCTTGCACGCGATGGGGAAAAATGGAAGTGTTGCTGGTACCCGCTCGAGTCACGACGATCAACGGGACGACAGGTGATACAGGTGAAGTTTTGTCTTTTTATATTTTGTTTATAGCTCTGTTATAAGGAAGCAGGAGTTGTAAGCTGCAGTAGTCCTTGGTTTATTTCAAGAAGATTTGGGATTAGACGATCAAATCAGAAGAAATGCTGATAACATGGATATTACAAACAATCCAACACGTCAATCAGAGTCTTTACGTTAGTTATCCAAAACTTGTGAAAAGTGGAAAAAACTCACCTCTAAGATGATCATAGAGATTTTGGTTCATTTTGTCAATGACGTCAAATTTCAGTAAATGCTTAGGTACGGAGTGATTTCTGGCATAATATCCGCATGTAAATGAATAGAAATCTGAGCAAGGATCCGCGTCGCGATTCATGTTGCTTAGGTAGAGGGATGCTGAGAAGAACTTATCCTAATTGGGAAATTTTGAAATACAAAACGTGCACGCTCACCTAGCTGAGCACATCTTTTCGAAAGACATAATGGAGCTCTTTGATTGTTGTTGGAATCGTTGAGATGATGATGCTTGTACGACGATGAGGAACCTGTTTTTTCTCAGAAATCATTTAGAGCTGTGTTTATAGAAAAAAAAAATAATCTGAGCCTTCTTCTTTAATCAGCGTATGAGCTTATTTTCAAACAATGTTTTAGGGTGGAAGGACAGAAATGTTGTGATTTGATCACCACTACAGCCCATAATGAGCTCGATCCGTTTTAGCTTTGTAAAGATTTTCATTGAAAGTTCTTCACTGTGAATTCAGTGGGTTGTTCGATTAAAGCACAGTTTTCTTAGAGGTCAGCGAGGCCTATGAAATGTCCCGAACGGGTTGGAATGCCTAGTTTTAGCTTTTTTTTCAACGCACTACGCAACGTGTGGAGAGGCTGCGGTGCATTGCCTTCAGATCTTTTGGCTACGAACCTCGACTACGTAGAGGAAAAAGATGCGATGAGTGACATAGAACAACCATAGAGAGTATTAACTCGAAAAAGACATTATATATATGATGAGAAGTAATTGTACAAGTAGCAGAAGTCTTGATGAGATGTTACTCCCACCTGAAACATTTGCAGCGTTCTCACGCAGCACGAGGACTAAAGTCAAGATCACGAATGCTACCCAAGTAGCAAAGATGATGGTAATAGGTATGAGCAAATGGCCGCTCCTGAAAGAAACCTTATCAAATGACAACTTATGAAAAACGTTTAATTTTCCGATCTTCTGAAGTGAGCTCATGTCGAAAAAAAACCTAATTTTTCTGTACACTAGCGGCAGAGCTAATATCGTGTAAGCTTTTGATTAGATTATTTGTAAATAAACCCGGTAAAAAAAGCGACTATCAAAAGACAGAAGCAATTACCGTCGTGAAAGCAATTTTTCAGATTTCGGCAAAAGATGAACTGAAACTAAAATCTATCGCACGGATTCTGATGTTACCGTTAATCATTCTCCTATCAAATGATTTTTTTTGGAAGATGGTCAAAACTTATGCTGTATGGATCTCAGCACTTCCCTCATCCATCGTTTCTTCGCCTGGTACATAGTGATAATCAAACATTTATATGTTATTTTCGTTATTAATGGTTATGGTTACTATAACCATTATTTTGGTTATCAATGATTATGGTTTATGGCTATTAATGAGTTGGTCTCCTCCATAGATGTAGTGATATAATGATCAAGACGATCTCTTTCGGGCTTTTAGAGATAGGTAAGCCAAAGCGTACGTTGTGGATTTGTAAAAAAGCATTGCGCAAATGGTCAAATCTTGCTTCCTTGCAGCGAACATCACAGTCCACCGCCTAGTCCTTACCTCACTGAACGAACACGTAATGTGGACGAGATAGTATCTATCTCACTGTCTAAGTTGACACGTGTGCATCACAGTGTGAGGTCGATGCGACAACATTCACGGTTGCATGCTTATTACAGGGACAGGACTAGAAATCAAGATATCCTGTTGGCATTTCGGTATTAAAGCTTCACGTACTAAGTTATAAAAGCAATGAATAATACGAAAGTAGGTCTTGTGAAGTTAATTATGAGCGCCATCACTGTGTTGTTCAGTGCTCGATGTCTCACCATCAAAGTTCAGTGTGATACGGATCATAGGGAGAAAGGGGGCATGACTGCTCCAAATTATCCGAGTGAAAAACAAAGAATAAATAAAATATGAAAAAGAACTTGTTTAATTCAATCGCCGCCTTAGGCCGTTGTAAAAAGCGTCCATATGTTCATACCCTTGCTGCGAGTAGGCTCTGCCATCAGTAAACATGTGCCGCTTTTCTCAAGTACCTTGCGAAATTCATGAACAGAATTTATTCAAAACAATACTATTTGTTCAAGAAAAAGCTATTGTATATAAAAAAAGGATTAACCTTTTTCAAGACTGCATTGATTAAAAGTGTGTTTCTTTTTAGTTATCCGGGAACAACTGAAGCAATGACATGGGAAAGAACTTTTTGTAAGAGCATTTTACTTTATTCATTGCTTAAACTCCTGACTATTGCGGCACAAACCCATTTTTTGAAGAACTTTTTAGAACGCTGTAACACTCAAAGGAGGTACTCGAAGCATATGAACTTGTAGAGGAGACTTCGTAGTATCACAATCATATGTTCCATCTGGAGTTTCTTCCGAAGTGGAGAAAAAATCTCAACTCAATTAATGAATATTGCATGCCGGATGTATAGCGCGCCAGCGCGATCGTTCAACCACCTGCGGAACGCCGAATTGAACACATTCAACACATACCCTGCACGCATCTGACCGATTAGCAATACGCATGGAAAACTCGATCCTATTTGTCCTGCTATACTGCAAAACGGTCTTGTCATGAAGTAAGCGCATTAATATTATTAATATCATTGATATTGTCGAAACCCACAGATCTGTACTCTCCTAAGGAAAACATGCGTGTGTGGAACATGATTGATTTCTTCCTGTGACAACGTTACAATAAGGCTCTCTTTGAAAAGGAAAACGTAACGCAATAGCCAGAGATTGAGGCTTTCGAATAAATTCCAATAATCTAGTGAAAACTTTTTGTCCGGCAAAGGTGTCGTTGCCTCATTGTCCCGTATAACAGAAAAGAACCTATGCACTCTTGCGCTGAACACAGATGGTCATAAGAGCGGTCGAGAAATAGAAGGTGCTTTGAATATTCTTATAAAAAGTTTTTTGGCACATTCATCCATCTTAACAGTTTTTTTTTCACTGTACAGATTCCAGTTCTTCTAGCATTCAATTCATTTGTTGGTATTTTTCTTGAACGTCGTAGAATACTGTCGAGCGAGTCTCTTTGCAATTTCAATGATAGCCTGGATGTGGCGTTCCGGAGGGCGTTATTGTTGGTTACTGGAGAGAGTTGGTGATTGAAACTCGGCTCCACGAGCGTCGCGACGAGCATCACAACCACCCGGCCACGGCGCTCTCTTGAACTTTGAATATTCGGTGGTATTTCATCAATTGTGGCCGATTTCTCGAAGCTTGCTATATTCAATTATTTTTCTATAGGTGCACTCATTACGGGAAAAGAAGGGCAGTACGGAGGGCGCATTGCTTTTGCTGCAGTTATAGTTTGGAGTCGCATTACTTCCTAACCTGTCTCGAACATTGCAGTTTTTTGGCTCGTCGTGATGACTATTTTCTGGGACATTTACACGGATTTCCTCTTCGTTTTTTGTACACAACCCGGAGGCCGTTCGAAACATGTTTCACCGGCGCCTGTTTTCAATGTGAGTGGTGAGGGAAAGGCTTTGAAACAGTACGTTTTGAAAAAAGAATACTTTTTATTTGGCTGCTTTATAGCGCTCAAATGATGTTACAATTATACCAATGATTTTGAATGATGTGCAAAACCAACAAAACAGTAGATGTTGGTTGATAGGCACCGGTACTACTTAGTAATGTAATCGTTTCAGTAACGCCCGGGGATCAATTACTAGAATTACCACTCTAAGCATGAGATTAGTAGATTTGGTGCTAGTAGCCTACCGTGACCGACCTCATCACTCATGCAAAATATGTGTAAGTGTTCCGCTGTATTGGACGTTAATGCGTTTTTCTTTTTTCTCTTCATGGTATCACCTAGAAACCTTAGTTCTTTATCCTTTTCATTGAATTATTTTCCGTATGTTTTATCTTCTAATTAGTATGCTTTTCCCGCTTGACGTTCTCGCGAGAATTTATGATGCTGTTTGCATTTCTGGCGTCCCTCGTCTACATATATCTCTGTATCTCAGCAGTCGAACGCTTTTGCCTATTAATCATAAGTGACTTCTGTTGGGCTCACTTTTTCTTGGACAAAAACATTCAACGTACATAGTCTTCAGGTAGAGGAAAGCGCCAAAATTTTCTTAAAGATTATACTATTAAATGTTTCTAACGAGGTTTTTCAAAAAATACTTAATCAAAAGTTAATATCCCAATGAGGTTGATAACTCTAAAAAGTTTGCGTTAGGCGGGACTCAAGCCCGCATTTCTTACTATCCTAGAGCGCGTGCTCTAATCCGTTGCACTACCAACGCCTGTTCTGCCCCACTCTTTCTGTGCAACAAGGCCTCCATCTGTCGACAAGCAGCTGTCACTCGCTTTTGGCCTTACTTGGATGCTTGGATACTTGGACTCTCCGTCTTCACAAATTGTACGGACCCCAGCACAGCTTCCATTCGTCTCGTCTCCTCGCGATTGTCGTCCATGGCGGTGATTTCATTCGAACATGGCCACTGGTGCGAGTTTCATACTGTGATCTGCAGAATATCAGCAGGTACGAGTATAGCTGATGCGAATAAAGATATAAATACATTAATTTATTCTTCTAGTGAATACATCCGCCCAACGTGTAGGCGGTCGTCCTCGGAAATGGGTGTAATCTCGTGACGTCCATTCTACAGTTCGTTTCGTCCATCTGTCGTCTGATCTTCTTACTATATAATCGACCAATCTGTGACTCGCTATCAATGTGATATCTTCTGATTCACAAACATGAGGTGATTTATTGAGATCTGAGCTGCGCAAGCGGCTAAGTGTTGTGAGTGGCGACATTTTCAGAAGATATCATTCAAGCGCTCTGTGAGTTGTTCGCAGTGGTCTTGACGTGGTCGAAGTATCAGCGCACGCCCTAGCTGCATAACATAGTGCTGGGAGAACCGAACCGAAAAGGTGTTAGACGTAATTTGTGGTCCGTTATTTGGCCGGTGGCTTTTTGAGAGGCCTGAATGCGGCCCACGCTGCTTTCCTTCTTCTATCAAGTATCTTCTTCATGTTGCTCTCTATATTCAGTGAGCGACCAAGGTACACGCATGAGGAGGTCTCCGTAATTAAAGATCCTTCCAGTGTGATATGTTCATCATTGCACCATTGGTTTTATTTATGAACTGGGTCTTCATGCAATTTATGCGTAGCCCGATCTTCCTCCCTGCTTCGTTGAGTTCCTTGAGTATCGTCTCTGGTTCAGTAGTGCTTTTCGAGAATAAGACAATGTCATCCGCAAAACAAAGGTTTGATAGGATTTTTGCATCGACGCTTTACCGTTCTCGTCCCAATCAAGCGATTTCATTATCCACTGCAGTGGGGCGGTGAACAGCCTTGGCGATATTGTATCACCTTGTCGAACCCCTCTTCCACTGTGTATGGTAAGAGGTCGATGAAAGAGCTGTATTTTCGTGGTACAGTTCCGATAGCAGTTTGATAAAGTTCTTATGTAGGACGGATCCACTCCTTGATCGACAAGCGCTGATAGGACTGCGTTCGCTTCGACACTAAGAAATCCTTTTTCATAGTCGATGAAAGTTAGGATTAAGGACACGTGGTATTCCCGACAGACCTCTATGACTCTCAAGAGGTTTGGATGTGGTCCATACAGCAGAATCCCCGTTGAAATCCTGCTTGCTCTATTGGTTGTGCCTCATCCAATGTCCTTGGTATGGACTGAAGGATGATCCTCGTGAAAAGCTTGTAAGATATACTTAACAAGCAAATTGGACCACAGTTGCGAAGATTGCTTCGGTCACCCTTTTTGTGAATGATGACAGTGCGCGACGTCCTCCACTGGTTTTAAATGTTTTCCTTTGAAGGCAAGATGTCATATGTGCCGCGAAAAATACATATAAAACATGGCCTCCAGTTCGCAGCAAAGCGGAAGAGACGTTATCAGGGCCTAAAGCCGTGCCTTCTTTCATGCTTTCTATCTCGACTCGAACTTCAGAGGGAGAATCTCAGGCGGTTTCTTTCTAGAGGGGATTGCGGGGTCCGAGATGGGGATGGTGAAACGGAAAAGATTGGTGTAGAATTTTTCCGTTATCAATTCCAGATAGTGGCGGGAAGTTTTCGTGATCCTAACTTCGATCATCAACTCTGACAGCGGAACACTATAATCACACAGAATCCGACGGCATTTCTTCAGACTAGATCTTTCTTGTGCTGTCTCTTACAGTTTCTTCTGTCGGTACCGATATAGATCCTTCTGCAAAGCTTTTCTGCAGCTGGTATTTGATATCAACCGATCTGAATGTGCTGCATTTAAATCAAACTTCCGCTTTCGCTTTTCGCACAACTCGTTCGTAGTGGAGAAAATGCGATCGGCTCTTCTGGGCTGAGCATCTGAAGCTAATTCAGCGCACCATTTTAAACCCGCAACAAACAACTCATAGTCTTCGGTTGGATCATCTTTAATCTATCAGTCATGGTTGGAAAGGATTTCGTCTAGGATGCCCCGTAGACAGTTTGATGACTTCTTCTTAAAAGATGACAAGAATTCTTTTCCACCTTACGGCTGAATCGCATCTTTGCTCGAAGAAGGCGTGATCGTTACCACACAGGATGATGGCACAATGGTCGTGTCGCGCAGGCACCATCTTTTGTTGGTACGGATATGGTTGATTTCCGCATGCGTTGTGCCGTTAGGTGGCTCCCATGTTCAGCGGCGGTGTTCTTTTGAAAAGTGAATTGCCGTGGAGAGACGTGCCGCGGACAGAAATCCATCAAAACGGTTTCCATTTTAGTTTCTTTCTCCTAGTCCAAATTTTGCCATCCTGTATTCACTTTCTTTATCCATTTTTGCTTTGGCATTGAAGTCTCCGACAACAAATTTGTAATATGACTACCATTATGGATGACTTCCTCCAGCTGTAGTAAAAGGTAGGCAACATATAGTTTTGAACACCATTGTGGATTCGACAAATGTGGCTTCAGAAATTTTGGCAAGCTGAATGGCTTATCTAATTTTATATCAATTAGTCAGTACAGATTTTTGGACTCGCTCTCTTATTTGAGGTAAAAATAGTCCCAGCTTACCCTCCCAAATGAGTGAAATGAGTGTTCAGTAGCGCAGAGTGATCATTAGTTGATGACGAAGTGTCGAGTCGAAGACGTGGGCGCACAGTAGCATTCTTTCGTCCTTCTTATTACATTCTCAGCATTTCTGAGAGCCTTCCAAATTCATTGTTTTGCCTTATTCAGCCTTGGGGCTGCGTTAGTGATCATGTTGTTCGATACAGAAACGCATAGTTGTAGCATTTAGAGAAATCTACTTTGCTGAGGATGAAGGGAGTGTGTTCTTCATAAAAACCGGGAAATGAACTATTTTAGTGAAAGATTTCTGCAGTGAAACAGACGCCGACGCCGGGTGTTCTTTAATAGTAAAGAATCACATAATTATCTAAAAATACCTTCCATGAAGCTCACGGCTGCTTGACGACATGATGTACGCTACCGACCGACGAATTGACTGAAGACCAAATGAGGTGGAATGAAACGAAGCAATTCGCAAGTGGTATATGATAATGGCGAACCGAGGCACTTGATAACATATCACTTGATACTACAGCACGAGTCATTACGAACTTCTTAAAAGCGTGTAAAAATGTGAATAAATCGTATAATAACACAATGCGTTGGTTCCATACTTGTGAACACATGATTATTAATTATATTTCCAACAGGAGAAAAACAAGATTCTCATCTTTCTGAGGAAACACAACTTTTTATGAGCCTAAATGTGGAACGCAAGAATTGACTAATCTTGATTTTCATTTCGAATGCTTCATTGAAACCGCGCTGAAATTACATCATAACTCATAATTATTATTTGAGCAAACATGTCATGTGTTCTGTTAATGGGCTCTTGCACAACCCGATACACGTATTTAAATCTTGGTAGTCTCCTCATTCAGGCAGAACCCTTCGTCTAATCTTGATTTGTTGACACCTCAAGTTCTAGAGGCACTGTTTTTTCTAACAAACGTTCGAAGCTTTCACTAAACATGAGTGCGCTCACTAAAGGTGGTTTGTCCTTCTTGACTAACAGATAATGGTGAAGGGCAGAGCATTTAGATCGACTGGTCCTTGAGGGATAAGCGTTCCACTCAATTTATCATATATCTTTAGGATAATAGAATCTGGCCTAATTGATGATGACCTCATGTAGTTATCTTAGTATCAGAAGTTACTAACCTGAGTAATACTTGCATGTTTGCTAACCTTAACTCTATAAATAAAGCCCGAGATTTAAGATTGAAGGGGCATTAGACGAACCATTAACCTCTGGGCTAAGTGCTTCGACTTCGATACATTGGCAAAATTGTCCATTAAACCAGTACCTACGAAACGACTTCAGCTGTTGCAAATGATATTACAAAATATTGAATCAATGGAAATATCGAGAAGTCCAAAGAAGCGCGCATACATAATTTTTTAAATAACAAGTAGTGTTAGAAAGAGAGTGAATGGAACATTCGGAACAAATGATCAAAGTTTCTAACCTGATATACCGTTTTCGTGATATGGTGAATCGTGGTTTCTGGTGTGGATGACTTGAACAAGAGATGTGCACCAACGGCTCCCCGAGTGTCCCATTTCCAGTCACTAACTACTTCTCTCTTACCGGCAGCTAAGTTCATATAATGCGTTTTGTAAAATCCTTGTGATCTCTTGTCATCCTTTCTTCCATTGCTTGAAGCGCATGTGTTTAGCTCAGAGATGCCTCTTTGCAATGGTGAATATTGCATGTGTATATTGTTAGTTTAGTGTGCAATTAATCACTAAATGAAAGATACACTTTAACACTTCAACTATCAAAGCTTATGATTAGATGAGTACAAAATAGCCTTTGTCAGCTTCTCTAACATCTACTGAGAAGTGCTGTGAACTGCGTAAGCTCGATTTTACTAGGATAATGCTAATGAAATGTTTCCCCAACATGTAATAGCGCAAAAAAATTGAGTTGAAGAAATCATTTGAAGGAAATAATGTTCCGCTCCTTCACCTCTCTCAGTCATTCATTTAAGGGTCAGAGTCGTGAATAATAACAAAACGGGGTTTCGCAAATGACTAAAAAGCATGAGCAGAAAGTTCAGAGACACTCAGGACATTTTGTATTATGCTTTGAGAAATACTTGACGACAGCAACTTTCGTTGAGAACAGAAAAAACGTAGAAAAGCAACCATCTGAAAAATTTTAATTTTTGTACAGCAAGATTCTAAAAACTAGGTAGTGCCATCTTTGCCTAAAATGACATCTTTCATCGTCACACAGCGCGGTCTTTTCTGTTAACCGGGGCAAATGAAGAAACTACCTCTTCGATGGACGAGCGCAATTCATAAGAGTGTCAGGAATAACTAAAAAGCTCAAATCTCTAGCTAGTGTGTTACGTGCTCACTATGGAGGTCTCTATAACGATGTTGGGGAAGAAAAGCATTTGTGTCTTACATACGCATATCTTTCGCAGGACAGACCTGTTCCCTTGAATTGTGAGTAACCGTTCATAGCGTAAGTGACGACGATCCAAATCTTATTTATTTCCTGAGATGACCATTTCATTGCTGTGTAACAAGGAAATAAAGTCGCGTTTCACACATACGTACTGAAAGTGGCTCGATACGGCATTCCGCAACAGATCGATCGATCGCGTTGAAACATGTGGTTAACCATTTTTTTTCATTGGGGAATTTTCTCCACTTTGAGGAAACCGCGGGTTATACGCACGACTCTGATACGGCAAGACCCTCTCCACATGTTCACTTGCTTATCGTGCTTTCAGCGAAGTACTAGTGAAAGTCGCAGCTGGTGCACAAATAATTTTATTTTGGGTGCTACTTAATCAATTGGATACTTGGGCGGCTTCGCTTCACTCGTAGTGCGAGGACCAGCATAGTATACATTCGTTCCATTTTTACATTTCAAATTCTATGAAATTCAGTATTTTGGAGAATTATTAGATCTGTTAAAGAAAAATTTTACGCATGAATGGGCAATTATAGATTACAATCCTTCTATGTGAATAGATTCCCTGGATTACTCTGTTAACAGCTACTTCAAGCACTGTCGTGAAGGTATAAAGACCATACATAGATTTCGATCCACATTACCGTATGTTTCCGTCCTAGAAATGCACGTGTAGTACAATAGTGTCTGGAAACGTAAGCAGTGTTATTAAGTGCAATTCAGTGCTCCTTGAGGACCAAATCCCACAATCCTCTGGAGTCTACACATTGATGCAGTTTAGGAGGATTGAATTCCGACGTGATTTATCACTATAATTGTGCAAGTCACTCTATAGTTCAGACATACATTCACTCACCTCCACAATGCCTAGTGAAGTTGAATGAATAGTGAGTGCATAGATTTAGTTGTTTTTATTCTCCATAACGTTCTCTTATTCAAGGCCATTCAGACTCCACAGTGGAAGCACTGCTTTGGTGAAGTCGCCGAGAATCTTGAAATGCCATTTTCTTTTGCTTGGACAAGCAGTTTTTTTCGATCAAGGACAGAAATAAGGTGATCTTATCGCACTTCGTAACATTTATTGTACTTCAAAGGTACTGTGACAATGGTCACGTCACAGGTAGTCATACAGATACTAGCAATGCATAGATCTACTCAAATCTCTTCCAATTCTTTACAGATTGCTTATCGACGCGACTTCTTCTCTAACTACAAATGGGGCTGTCGTGGCCAAGTGGTTGTGATGCTCAAAGGCGCGCGTAGAGTCGACCTTCACCCTCCCCTCCTCAACTCTCTTTGGCAGTCAACAACAACGCACTATGAAACGCAACAGCAAGGCTATCCTCGAGATTGCCAGGAGACTCGCGCAACACTATATGCCGTTCAAGAAAAAGACGAAATGCGAGTTGAATGCTAGAAGTACTGGGATCCGCATAGTAAAAAAAGCACTGTGATGACGGAACAAATAAAGTGCTGAGGTGCTGAGATTGAAATAAATTGCTTTTGAAGAAGAAAAGAGGTGACACAAAAAACAACGGAGAGTTAGTTGGCAAGGAAAGGATTGTACATATGAAAAATCTGAATGGATTCACTTACTAGTTGTTGGTGTTGGCAATTCATAGGCCGTTGAAATGATAGCATATTTGAAACGATCAATGGTGCGCATTATTCTGAAGGCGGATTGGATGGACGATGTGGTCAAGAAGGTGGAACTGAAAAAAGTTGGAGAATAAGGGCCAAGAAATTGTATAAGCACAGTAAAAGTAGGATGTTTTCAAAATGAGCTGGGACTGGCTTACAAATTTCCTGATACGCTAAGAGATGAAATCGCTATGCTGAATTACTACAAGGGAGTGCAGATGAAAGCTGACCGCTACTTCCATAACGTCTTGCAGTTAAAGAACTTGGAAAAAAAGGTGATGAAAGCAGCAAATGGAAAATTCATCAAGTAAGTGTCTCTCAGATCATCTCAATGTCAGCGAGAAGCCCATTAGGTCATGACTATGCGAACTTAAGAGTTCCTTTAGTGGAATTCTTCAAATTAACAAAAGAGCTGGTAGAATAATCTACGACTAGAGCTCAATTATCCGCCCCTTTCTGATGCATGAAATATGAAATACTAACATAGCATGAAGATCTCGGTGTTTTGTTTGCAGAAAAGCTTTGTCATTTCTGATTGATATCGATACACTTTTTGGTAGAAGAGTCCGTATAAACGGACACTCCCAGTGCACTCCAAAATTTTCCCCGTTTTCGGAAATTTTCCAATATCCGATCGGAAGCGCCATGAATCCCCGCGAAAAGTGTAGAATATGGTAGCTCAAACATGTGACATCTTTGAATGAGAAAAGGATAGATTAGAATCATTTCAAATGAAAACTAGCTAACCAGAATCGAACAATTGTTCCACTGCTTTCCCTCCCTAACTGGCCAACTGGGAGTAGTATGGCTGTTGCAACTTTTTAATACTTTCTCATTTTTTCACAAATATCCGGTCACCCTCGTTTCATGAAAATCTGGCTATTTTCAGCTCAACAAATAAAACTTCGAAGTAACACTTTTGGCCATTTCTCCTTCGAAATCTGCTATCTTGTAATTGTCTCAAATACGAAGTATCGAATTTTTTCATATTTCGCTGTACTTTCTATCAATTCGATTGTTTCCCTTCTTTCGGTGAATTTTGAAAGATGTGATGATTGATTGGTGACTTTTTATGATCCTGATAAAATTTGATATATCCGTTTTAATATTAATATTAATGTCGTTTCGTATATGGGTAGATAAAATTCGTGATAGACTCCACTGGAAATAGATCAGGCGCTATTATGTACGTGATGGTGGAGGTGAACTACCAAGTAAGGTGAATCCTCGTTAGCGCAGGTGAAGTTCTGTGTCAAAAAGCAGTGCTGAATTACACTGCTTCGTTAGTGTAATACTTCCATCTCGTCGATTCTTCTCGGCACAACGATTTTGATGACCAACATCATAAGAGAAAATATCTACTAAACTTGACTCGAACGTGGTTGCTTTGATGAAAGGAAACCGTACCACTGAAGATACTATTTTTCAGGCTATAATCTACCTCCTAAACTTCAGCGCCATAAATTGGCCCTGCATACAATTTATTAAAATCGCTGAGTCTTGATTGGTCATAATTCTCTCTTTGATCACTCTAATTTGCGATCATTTCTCAATAAATTTGAGTCACAGAATCAAGAACAAAGTGTGGTTTTTCAAAATTCCCTCAAATGTCGCCTGTCATAAACTGGACAAAAAACACATTAAATAACACTTGCACTATTGCTCAATCTAAATTCATATTCTGCACGACATTCTCGAGAGCAGCCCAAACTAAATTTGAGAAGATACTTCTGGGCTTTTATCTTGTGCTGGTAACAATACCAATGCGGAACTGAGATATTATGATAATATAGTTTGCCGATATTGATGTCGTGTAGTTACACCAAGCCGCTCTTAGTCTTCGTTGCTGTATGACCATATTAATGAGAGGGAGTTAGATTGGCATCGTCTGTCCCCGTCACAATTTAGCGTCTTTCGTTATTATTTGAATGTGATCTTATGCGCTTCCAGCACTCTATTTGTTACCATTTTGCCAACCTTGGAGGAAACGGAAGTTTTAGTATGCCCTAGAATGATCAATGAATCCAGCACTAAGGCCTACTTCGTAATGGCGAACGGCTGATACAGGCACTCGACTTGTTTTATTGCGACTCTGACTTAGGTAAGACCTCCAAAACATTGTACATAACAAAGATATATTACAACACAGTACAGCCGCACCAGTATAGCAAGACGCTGATGCATTCATATTTGTAAGCTTTTCACAAATTTTGGTGAGACGTACACGGCTACATATACTTACGTTCCGCATATTGTATGCATAATCTCGCATTTTTGGTGCATATTCAGTTCTTTTGGGTGGAGAAAGATTATTTCTCACAATGCATTCATACGTCAACAATCAGTAATGTATAAGTTATGAGAAAAATATTATAAACTAACTAAAAATTCGACATCCTTTTTGTGGACTGCGCACCATTACAGGTGGTCTATTCATTTTTTAGTTCAATACCCACTTCGATCTCTTACTATTTCTTTCTTTCAAGTTATAGCTGAATGTCCTCACTGTAATTTCAGATCCCATTTCTCCAATTTCAAAATTATTATGTGTAGGTGGTTTTGAAGGTTCATCACCACATCAGAAACCTCCTGATGTGCCATCTGCTTTTTATTACATATCCTCCTAGACTTATGCCAATTAAACTCTTCTTCTGCATAGTACATTCCACTTTTTCTAAAACACCTTTCTAGTCAGAGTTGGATCTCCTACTTTTTTGTCAGACACTGATGGAAGTATTCTACTTGGTGCATAGATCTTGTTAATTTCCACGGATTATTCAATATCCTTCCATGTGAAAAAATGCAGAGGCAAGGAAGAATGGTGCTCTAATGAAAGGATAGGAGAGGTGTTATAATAGTTCCACAGCATACAACTCGGCTATCGATGGAAAGTGAATTTCCACGAAGTCAGGGCAGGTAGAGGTCGAATATGGGTCATACCTAAAAAATGGTTAAATATTCTTGCTGTGGTAAGAAGTGTACAATGTGCCTGTAATTCACTGCTTTTTTTCTTCTCAATATCTACTTCTTGCAGTTTGTCAATATACTTCTACTTTTCCGTTCATCGAGCACGTCTGATGAACGGGGCGCCCTGGCCGAGTGTTGTATTGCTCGTCGCGGCGCGCGTTAGCTAAACTTTGCTCCCTAGCGCTCTCTGGCAAACGATAACAAACGCCTTATGTATCAGCGCTAGTGCCGTCGAGACTGCAAGGAGAGCTGCTCAACCAGTACTTTACGACGCTCAAAAAGAAGACGGGAAAACGAGTTGGATGCTAGAAGCACAAAGATCCGCACAGTGAAAAAAACACTGGGAAGACGGATTTTCATAGTGATAAGTGTTTGATGAACACTTGAAGGATCTATGGATGTTTCGCGCACGAAAATCGAGCCATAGAGTAGCTTTGATAGAAATTGTAATGCAGCTACTTATTACAAGATAGTGTTCTGCACTCGACAGCTAAGCGCGTTCTCGGAAAGGCCAATTCGGTCTAGCAAAACATACATGTAATGTTGAATGAGGTAGAAAGTTGACAGGGCATAGAAAAGCTGTGTTTTATTATTGTTATTATTAAGGCTAAGAGAATGTTGTTATCAAAGTCTAATATAAGTAATGGCTAAAGTCGATTGTGTATTCACTTCATTCTTCAATATTTTACAATCTTCCCTTGATAAGCCAAAATACGAGGTTGGTTCAAGCAAATTTTCTTCTGATAACTAACGTTCTAGCAATTTCGCCTCCTTCAAAATTTGGAGCAATCGGTATGCCTATAATACAGTCAGCCATGCACCTTCATAACTCCAACAGAAAAAAAAATCAGTGATAATTTCACTTGATAGACAGTGTAAAATGTTCGCCGTCGCCTACTCTTAGTAAAAAGGACTGCGAGTTCCAAGAAGATTGGCTAATGACGAAGGGTACCGCCCGGATGATGAGATCATCAAGGTCGAAACACGTGTATCGGGCTCAATAAGTTGGCCCATTTAACAGACCACATGCCATGCTGGCTCAAATAGTAATTACAAGATATGCGAAAATTTAGAATGGTTGTAAGAAAACACTCGAAACGAAAAAAAAACACTTATTAAGCCAAAAGCCAAAAGGAGACCAACAGTGGAGAATGCAAATAGGCTGCCCATGCATTTTCCTTATCAATTAGCAATCCCAAGTCTGTGATATTAGGCGTATCGTATTATAAGAAGCATTCCTCCGTGTGAATCATGTATGAATTTATCAAATCAATCCATAATACTCAAGAAATCTAACGCGTTACAGGTTAACATTGCTGTGCAAAAATAGAACTTCTACTTCAGAATCCTCTTCGGTGTGTATGCATTCCATACGAGCCTAGTGTGGAATTTGCTTAGATCTGAGCAGCCGATTAGGTGACCTTCTATACGGATATAGAGTGACCTACTCGTTTTGCCAACGTACTTGCCGCTGGATGTTTTGCTAAGACTCTTTGAAAAAAAAAGTTGAAAAAGGACACAAAATGATTCATACTTGTAATCACATGTGTATCATTTCGACTTTCGATGAAAACCATTATGACATTTATCTCTTTGAGAAGATAGATTTATTTGTAAGCTCAAATGTAAAACTAAATTCCTCACTACTTTTAATTCGCCTGTGTGCAAAACCTCCCTAAGAATATAATAGGGTTACCATGGATTACACACGTTTCGGCGTTCTTGCAGGCCACATCATAGCTTATCTCTACCAAAATAGTGGTGCCGCAGATATAGTCCATGTGGCTATAATTAGGCGTGAGAGAACGCCGAAACGTGCCACTAGCGTACCAAACCTCAGAAAGGTTTGAAACATTCTACCAGACTACATTGACCGCTTTCAATCTGCTGACACCTGTAAATCTCACAAATTATTCTCTAAACTACTAATACAAAACGTCACTAGTTACTGCAAATGGTTTTACAAACTATTAAGATGCCGAAACATCTATAAGTTCAATTGAAATCGCGCTTCTATTTCTCAGATAAGAAAAAAAAAGACAGTAGAAAGAGATTAAATGAGACATGCGAGACAATCTCAAAATTTTTCAGTGTGATATACCGTTTTCATGATTTGTTGAATGATTGTTGCTAGCGTGAATGCCTCTAGCGATATGCGATATGCGCAATCGGCTTCTCGAGTGCCCTCCTTTCCAGCTTTCCAACCCACCATTCCGTTCACTTCTCTCTTACCGACAGCTGAGTTGTATATCGGGTTTCGTGAAATCCTCGGGACCTCTTGTTGTCCGTTTTTCTATTGCTTGGAGCACATGTGTCTAACTCATAGATGCCTCTTTACAATCGGTGAGTCTTCAGAATGTCAAAATGATAGCTATGCTCACTGCTTTTTAATGGTAGATGAATGTTGCTTGTTGCTTGTATGTATTTGATGTGATGTTAGTATGCATATGAAAGACAAAGCTCCATTCAACTACGCAGGGACACTTATGACTAAGGATGTAAGTAAGTAATGAACTTTGCCATCATATCGACTTTTCCCAGAAACGCTGCGAAATTTGCGTTAGTCTAACTACACTAGGAAAATGCTGAAGAAAAGTTGCTTTGACAACTAATAACGCAGTAGACTCGAGGAGAACATAGAAAATGAATGGCATGCTGCTTGGCACTATTTCACTCTCTTCCCACTCATTCAACATGAGGCAAAGTAATGCATCATAACGAAGAGGTGTACTGCACAAGAAGCAGAGGTAAGAAAAGAAAGCAAATGTTCAAGAGATTTAGAAATATCTGGGCTATACTTCAATTGATATGTGAGATCCACTGAGTAGAACTTTCGTGAGAGTAAGAAGAAAATTAGAAAAGCAACTATTCATAAAATTTTATGCCATCTACACCTTTTACACAAATCTCAGAAAACTGAATAGTGCCAATTTCTTTCCGAACTTTCATCATCGGAGAACTTTGAAGGATGTTGTTTCAAGAAAACCTGAATTTCTTTCCGTAATACTGAATGGCTTTTTTCTGAGACTATAATGTTCTGAATAATTTCTATTCATGGAATCTCGTAGATACTCAGCAATGTCATGTTCACAAAGCTCAAATTCGTTGATGATAGGATTCATTTGCAGCAATGGTACGTAATAAATGAAGCTTTTTTGCAATAGTCTTTAAGTGCCTGTGGAACCAACCAGTTTCTCTTTCAGATCTTTCCTATTCTTTGGTGTCTTTCAGAAGGATATTTTGAAGCAGCCATGCTTTTTCGCCGTTTTTTCGTGCCACATTGGATTCTAATGGTGAAAATTTTGAGCGCCAAAGTTGAACATAGTGATGCCCTTAATGATTTTCACGAAGTATACTTTCTGTTTTTTGTGTAGATAATCGAGTAGATGAAGCTTTCATTAAGTAAAATGAAAAGAGGATGTTCTGATTTCTGGTTCCTCCCTGTCATAAGCGTTCATTCGTGCATGTTGTCGCAGTGACCTCATCATAACGCACGTATGCTCACTCAGACAATGAGATAGGTAATATCTCAAGTTTCAAATTACGTATTCGTTCAGAGGTAAAGTTTGCTCAATGGATAGTGATATAAGCTATGAAGAGGCAAGGTTTGGCCACCCTAAACACTTTTCTACAAATCCACATGGGACGTCTTACCTTGATTATCTGAAAACCCCAAGGAGCATCCTGATTATCACCATTTCATGACATTCATAAAGGGACGGAAACCTCATGCAGCAACTGAAAAATCGCATAAAATGTGTCATGATCTATGCACGAAACACAAAAGCGAGCTGAATGTGGAAAAGGATTCACGCAGCATGTGTGATGACGGCTCATACAAAAAAGTCATGCAATAATAATGTGTACTAGCAAAATAGTCGGTCAAATAGATTCTCACCACGGCTCACCCGTTTTCAAAATTCTCAAAAGTCTGGCAGTTAGTGCTGCCTTCCAATAATCAATCTTTTTTCTATATTGTATTTTTATATGAACCATTTTATCCTGAGAGCCTTCAATATCAGAATATGGGCAATTTTCTACAAGACATCAAAAAGCTCTTTGAAAAGTATTTTTTTTTCTTCAAAACTATGTGTGCTATAGAAGCTTTGAATGAGGGATGAACGAATATCAATAAATTTTTTTTCAGAAGCGCTCACTTAGTCATACCATTGACTATTGTACTCATCTTCGCTACTGTCGTAGCATTCTTGATCCTGACGTTAGTTTTCTTGCTGCGTGGAAGTGTAGCAGAAGTACCTGGTAGGTATAAATGTACTAAATCTCCCACTATCTTCAAATTTGCCAACCCTTAGCACCTTTTCCTCTATGTACTCGAGGATTTTTTACTGCAGATTTTTATGGGCTACTGATCACTTATGGATAATGTATCTTTATGACAAAAATAAGACTTCGTCAAAGTAGCATTCTCTGAAGAATAACTTCAATACGTCTTACGAGAAATATGCATAGTTTGTAAATTTGTTTTCACTAGTGAAACATTACCGCATCGCTTTTTTAAGTTGCAACGACGGCGTCACTATATATCCCTATAGTTGAGCAAACAAATCACTCAGTGATTTTAGTAGCACCTTCTTTGAACTGGATCTTTTTTGAGCTTCGGTGAAGTTCTAACGATTATAACGATACAAGTTCTCATGCAGGGTTTTGTGAAGACTTCAAAAAAAGTGGCTCTCAATTTGAAGTATGTGAAATTACGAGTAAATAGTCAGAAGCGACTGTATATGCGGCATTCCCTAAGCAATATGTTACCGAACTCACGCTTTAGTCTCAAAGATTAGCTGAAGTCATGAATTTTGATTGCTGGTCTACAAGTGTATACGTACCGCAAAATTTGACTTAGGTCAAATAATTTCATGTATTAGTCAGGGAATCCTTCTAAATGTCGTCTTTCGAATCGTTAATTCCGAGCACCTTAGCGAGGAACTTCGCTGTCCTTCGTTTTTTTGCATCTTATCCCTCCATTCTCGCATACATTTTCTAGAGCACCGACAAAGCAGCTAATACAAAGTCGCTACAAAAGGATTTAGCAAGCACTCCATGTCTTTCGTTTCGAGTGTTTTCTTAAGACCACAGCTCAAATTTCAATATGCCTGATAATCATTATTTGAGCCACGCATGTCAGTGGTCTGTCAATGAGGGCTGACTTATAGTGCCCGATACACGTGTTTCGATCTTGCGATCTCGTCAGTCGGGCAGTTGCCCTTTCTCGTCTTTTGCTAATCTCTGTGGGTGTTCCAGTCCCCACAATAAGAGTTAGCGACGACGTACGCTTTACACTCTATGTCCAGTGAAGAACTAACCAAACACAGAGTGTTGTACACTCGAATGCTCGTGGCTAGTATATTTAATATAACATATCTTTCGTTTCGAGTGCTTTCTTAAGACCACAGCTCAAATTTCAATATGCCTGATAATCATCATTTGAGCCACGCATGTCATTAGTCTGTCAATGAGGGCATTGTGGGGACTGGAGCACCCACAGAGATTAACAAAAGACGAGAAAGGGTAACTGCCCGACTGACGAGATCGCAAGATCGAAACACGTGTATCGGGCTCTATAAGTCAGCCCTCATTGACAGACCACTGACATGCGTGGCTCAAATAATGATTATCAGGCACTCCATGTCTCTTCCAAGGGTGAACGCTCAGCTCTAAAGTTGAGTAGAGAGAAACGAGTTGTTTGCAAAGCTTCCAAAAGCATTAAGGATGTAATGAACCCAAAGGAATATTGTCTCCATGCCCAGTTTTTCACTCCATTGTTCTTTCTGCCTTAAGATACGCTTGAGAAGTCCGCCTACTAGGCAGGCATAATGAAAAATCACTCAGTGTAAACTAGCACAAACTTGAAGGAATTTTTTCGAATAGCCGTCGTTTGAAAATAAGAGGGGATTTCTCAGGGTTCTGGCTTACGTTAACAATCAAACGCCGCGGATGTCGCCCTATACACCTGAATTTCGGAGACTAGATGTTAGACACGTAACTGCACCTCAACGACGGCCGATGGAAGAAAACCTCGTCAATGACTAGATTTATCGGCTTTCAAATGCTATGTAAGAAGGCCACTGACTTAACAATCGGCGTTTCTCACAAAACCCTTAGAAGAGGCAATTGATCCTCAACGTGTTCCTAGAGCGAGCAGAACTCACAAAGCTAATTTCTTATACGAACGGGGCAACTGAAAAGTTTAAAATGCCTTCTCAAGCCACTCGACGATCATCTGAGCGACGAGTGATGTGAGTGTTGTGAAGATTTCGCACAGTAAATCGTTGTCGAAAGGAGGGATTATATCCTCGTAAAATTCGTTTAATTGAAGGCGTCCAAAATTTGAAGGGAATGGTGATTACCACCTAATGACTCTGCACCAATTTTTTGCAGATGATCTCGCGGATCAGTTGAAGGAAAGATCGTAAATCATAAATTAGTCGCTTTCTTAAGGTCACAGGGACCTCTTGTACTACTAAGAGAGATAATAAATTTTGAAGAACAAAATGCAAATATATAGTGATGGATGGCGCATACTATGGACTTCGTCATCGAAATACGTTCTAATCTTTTTCCCCATTCTTCCGAACTTCTTCTCAACTTTTGAGAAAATAATCTGGATATTGATGAGTAATTTTTCTATGCAATGAACATGAATTAGGTTAACACTTTCAGCGATCTCTGAGCTAGACTTATGAGTTTCCATTGTTTTTCGACTTGATTTATTCCTGTAATCTCCATGAAAATTGATCTTCGTTAAAGCAGCCTTTCCAGTGAACTTGTAAAACTTGAAACTAGCTTAACATAAGATTAGAAGTGATCGTTTCCATGGAGGATAGTAATGATCGAATCACAACAATTTTGTCTTGCTGCCCATTCAACATTGTTTGAGAATTGAGTTTAATGATCAACTCAGAGGAAAGACTTCGAGTTATTCTTTTATATGCACAGCTCTAAGTGCACTTTTAGAAAAAACCAGTTGCTTATCGTCTTACAAGCATCATCATGTCAACGATTCCAGCTCCAATCAAAAAGTCGCTTTATGCCTTTCAGAGAGATGTGTTCAACTAGGTGAGAGTGCATGACTCCGGTCCTAAAACTTCTTGAATAAAGCGCTTATATCTCAGCATCCGTCTACCAAAGCAATATGAATCATGGCGTGGATCCTTGCTCAGATTTCTATTCATTTACATGCGGAACTTATGCCAGAAATCATGCCGTACCTAAGCATGCAACAAAAATTAGCGTGCTTTATGAAATGAAACGAAACCTCCTTAATGATCTCAGAAGTAAGTTTTTTACTTTTTTTACGTTCTGGATAACCCACGTAAAGGCATTTATTGAGATGATGTACTGTCCGTAGAATCCGATTTAACAACATTCTTTCTGATCTGAACGTCTGCTCCCAGTGTTTCTCCGATGAAAAATTTTTTGCCGCATACATCTATCGCATTCTTTTGAAAGAGCTGATACAAAAAAAAAAGCGTAAAAACATGAGAGCATGCCAGACAGAAGTGTTATGCGTCTATAACGATTAGGCTGATTATCGAAGGCTTTTTGAACATCATTATCTCCTCCTGTATGCACAAGTTGGTTATTGTGTTGATGTGTTTTATTTTCTGGTAGGTCACATTTAGGAGCAAAACAGATCATTTTCCCTACATAATATCTCAGCGATTGTCCAAACGTTTTCACGAAATTCTTTGCCTATAAAGAAGTGAAACGTTCTTCAGCGTTCATTGATATAATTTTGCGCATCTGAAATAAAATTGATGCACATTATGTAAAAGATTCGGCGCCCAAAAGGAGTCAAACCTCTGCCGTGTTCATGCCTAGTGTCGGGTTTTACCACTACACCGGATATCAGTAACGCCTGTTTTATTGGTTCAACAACTTCCAAGAGCCCTTCAATAATCGATCAAGATTTTCGTTCACCGCTGATGAATCTATTACAGAATGCTGAGTGATGGAGGGCTTAGCTTGTTGTTGTGTGGAGTTTAACTAGAGACTATGTGCTTATTCAGTAACAATGTCTAATTCTAATTATACTCTTGCCCTCCATGATTACCATAATTTTCAGATATTCTTGAAAATTCTCGTGAGAACAGCACGAAATCGATGCGTTTGGCACAAACCTACTATGACTCCTGCATGAATGAAAATGCACAAGAAAAATTGGTAGGAAGATTAAATATTTGAAATATAGATTGCTTACAAAGTGCTGGAGTGCAAATTTTTGAATTTCACTTTGCAACTGGCCGATTAGCTCTATCATTTTCACAACAATGGAAGCATGTGGTGCAGTGGTTAGACGTACTTAGGAACAGAAACGTGATCTTTAGTTCTATCTTGTCCCCGAGATTACTGAGTCATCCTTTTCTCCTGGATTGGCATTTTGGCAGTTGGCACGAAATCCCTTCAGGAAGATGACAGCAATGACTTGATAGATTCATAGTCATCTGGGAGACAATGCATGACTGAGATATGCTTTGAATCACCCTAACGATGCCTTTTGAAATAACGCATGGCTCATCCGTTAGGGATTGACCAACACCGAGAGCTTTATACTCGTTTAGTCAATTCTTTGTTGGATTCGGTACACTGGCTGCACTTAAGGATCAAGAAGCAAAGTGCCAATCTATCCAAACATAACAGGTCGTTCCGCAAGTTTTGGCATTAGAGCAATAATTTAGTGATTTATTAACCAAAAGTAATTAGAACTGTATAGCTTTGGTATCTTTCACCTGCTGTTCATGTACGAATGGCACGTAAAAGAAAATGCTAGTGAAGCGGCGCGCAAGATTAGTGAAGTTTTCTGTGAATGGCCCGACAGCGTGTGATCCTCCACATTGTTCTCTCCAACTTTGAACTTCGCGAACGACTTCCTAGATGTTTTTTCCAGCCGTTCATCTCCTCAAGCTCTATTAATTTTGGGTGCCTCCTAACTAGCACTTTCTGCTACGCGTCATTCATGCATGAGTAATAAGCCAATTTGCTCCCACACAGCTCCATATTCAGGTAAGTATAGGGAAATTGTGCACTAAAATGCTTGCAAGAAATTGTGAAATTTCACGATACCAAAATCATGTAATTCCAATCACTTATGATTATGAATTTTGTGCATAGTTCTCTAGCGCTAAAATTTATAAAACGACCTAATAGTTATAGCATAGAGAGAGGAAAAAACCAAAAGTGTAGATATCAAATACGTCGGCAATAGATTTCGACAGTACCGCGACAGAAGTAATCATTTATTTACCAGTGATATAAACATGGACTCTAGTAACACAATGGTAGTGATGCCATTCAAGACGCGCAGCGCAGCAGTTCGGCTCCACAAGGGTTAACTAAGCCCCGTTCACCAATGTGTGAGAGTCGAGACCAGACCTCTGCAATCAGCTCGCTTCCTGCAATTTTTAAAGTTAAAATCCTGTCATAAAGAGCTATAAATGTTCCTTCATGACTGTTCACATCTACCAAGAAGGAGGGATTTGAATATATTGAATATATCACAACCAATTTATTAAGGAAGACCGAAACTTATTGATAAACATCCGAAAGCTACGCTTAAGAAAACCTTTACGGGTGACGAATGAGAGGAAGTGATTAACATGTAGGAGCTGCTGGGATTCTTCTAATCCTTTGGCATCCACCGACCCAAATCTGTATGTCTAACTGGCAAGGGCGGAGTGAAGAAGTGGCTGAGGCGTTTCAATAAAGAACTAAAAACAAGTGCTGCTAAAATCGATGAGTTACGATTTTTTGCTGTTGGGTTTACTTATAGAAGGATGGGATTACTGTTCTGAGATACAAAGCCCGAATTGCAATCAGGGACATGAATATCCTTTAGCGCTGTGAGACCTTGGATTCAGAAGGCGGCGCAAGGATTATCTTATAGCAAAGTAAGATAAGCATTCCAAAGTTCTTCTACCTTCAGAGTGTGAAGAGAAATCGACAATTAAATTTCATTGGACGTCAAGATTTCCAAGTCTCTATTCACTCTTTTGCAGGAGAACGTTTCACGAAAAGCGGCACGTATTGCGTGGAACTAAATATGTTGTACTCCTGTCACAGCAATACGATCCTTCCATTGCTTTCTTACCACCTAAATAAGGAGTAGTCAGAAAGGAAAGGAACTGCGTACATCAGTCTGGCCGAGGCTGCCTAATATTTCATTGCAAAAGATAATGCGATAGTGTGCTCGCAAAATAAACGATTGATATCTTATTGAAAACCTTTTGTAAAGCCGATTTGAAAAAGACACCGTGGAAATGACTTACCTCAGACTTCGTGCTCATTTTTTCTATGGTTCTCTTGATTCTCTGCTGGTTAGCAAAATATGAAGCCCTAGAAGACACGCATGGTCGTTGGTTCGACTCAGCACTTCAAGTTTACACGGTAGGCCAAATGACACCAAATTGTCTGAAGGGATGGTAGTACAGAATTAATGCAATGGTGGGTCATTACAGGAATATGGAGTCACGTGCGCATTCACTCGCATTACCGATGCCAATAAAGTCGAGTGCATGGCGTATTCTTCAGGGGCTGATCAACAGCGATCGTTTCATTCCCTATCCTTGTCAACGATAGAACGTCCAGACGATGATTCCGAAAATTCAACTGGATTACAGAGTTCTAAGCCAAGCTGCGTAATTTGCACCATTTGAAATTATGTTATCCATATACCGAAGTCAGGAGATGCACTTCGAAAGAAAAGTGGGTTGAAACGGACATGCGATGAGATGAGCTAGTGACACAAAGCCTAGAAATTTGTGGATTTTTTGTGGAAGAATGGAATTGTTGCTGCGGTCATGGTAATAGACCAGAATCTAGAATTCATCGTCGCAAATGTTGCTATACTCGGAGCAAATTGCTGACAGAGACGAAGATGGTGAGTAAAGATTGCGAGAGAAAATTTATTTGGATCTATCTAGGTCGTTGACAGAGTGGAATTCCTTGAATTGCGATAGCTGTTTTCTAAAGCGCTTCTATGATTTTCCATAACAAATGCATTGCAGCGGTATTTTCTTAACGAGCAACACAGATTGTAATCATGCTGTACACTCATTATGGTTAATCTACAACTGCTTTTGTGAACCAATGGTTTTCAGGGTGCGCAACCCTTATTCATGCTAATTTCTCAGTTAGGTGGCTGGGAACTGCTAAGCAACGCCCACTTCGACCCTACTCAGTACCACTGGGAAACTACTTCTGGTTAGTGTAGCAAGAATATGATCAGAGTTTCTATAGGATTATGTTTTATATCTTCCTTTAAAACGCAGCGGTTCATTGTCTGAACATATTTTCTAAATCTTCGTCCATCTTTTCCTCTATTTGATCACTCCTTGATATTTGTTCTTCACCAATTAACGTAGGAAAATCAAAAACTGACTTTCTACTAACTTTGCAATTTACTCGGTGCTCGTTCACCTATTAGCCTGCTATCAGCTTCAATTACTTCATGTCAACTCCAAAATGTTGTGAACAATCATACTTTATGACGTCAAGTCTGACAATCTTAAACTTTTCCAAATCTTTTTGAATCACGAAAGAATATAAAATATTATAGACCTAATGTGTATCAAAGTGAAGTGGTCTTTGTCTACAAGGAAAGGCTGGTAATTGTGAAGAATCATGCTTTTCGTTTTGAGTGTTTCTTAAGACCACTCTAAAATTTCAATATGCTTGATAGTTATTTATGAGCCATATGTGTGGACTGTTATGAGCACTTTTACAGTGCGATACACGTGCTTCGGCCTTACAGCCTCGTCAGTTGCACGGTGCACTTTCGTTCAATCGGATCCTCAAACCTATTTCCCCCTACATAGAGGAGCCGTTGACAATATATTCACATCATTAGGCAATAATTGTCGGACATATTGAAATTTGAGCGTAGTCTCAAGAAGCACTTAAGGCGAAAGCTACGGTATTTCAAGATTACCAGTAAGCGCAAATAAGTTTATAACATTGTCCGTTCGGTGATTTTATCTTTTACCGGCGTGTATTATTAATTCTTTTGTGGTTTCTCTTTGTAAGTGCTAGATCACCGGGAAAGTGACCTAACGAAAAGGCGCTGTGAAACTAACAAAGCTGCAAGGCCAAAACACATATCGCACTGAATAAATGCCCATAAGAGACCACAGCATGGCTAAAAAATATCTTTCAAACACAAAAGAAACGATCTTCCAGAGTATCTTTCCATTCCTCATTGCAACTAACAGTGCAACATTCATACTCGCTTGAAGTTTTGACTTCTCTAAAAAAATTGATTTTGTTGCTTGCCTAGAACCTCGACGCTTAATCTTTACACTTTAAGACGAATTGTTAAAAGGCAATTTATTCAGGACAGCTAGCCGCTATCGGGGTAGATGGCCTGATCAAGGTGTTCGTTCACGGCAGTTTCGAGGATAGAAACACTCAAACTCTCATGGTGAGCGTTGTGGCCATCGATTGTTGATTTTTACTTCACATTCAATCGCGATGAACATAGTTCAGTTCTGCCCGCCAAGGCTTTTTTTGGAGAAGAAGAAGTTTTATCGGAGTGCACCGTCAACAAACACATTGCTTACCTACTATAAAACCTACATCACAAGCCTCTTGCAAATTCTCGGTTAGACAGCTTTCCTATCGAATAAAAATGATAGTCTGAAACTAATGAATGGGAAATGAAAGGTAAAAGCAGATTTGGGAGTACGTGAAAATCCTCTATCCTGCTCATGTTTTTCTTAGGTGACATTTTATCTATTTGACTCATTTACTTTGAAAAATTCTTCTTTTCTGTTGAACACAATGTGAAGAAACACTCAATTAACAAGTCACATAGCCTTAAGATTGAATTTCTAACTAATCGCACTTTTTGTCAAATAATCGATCGAATTTGATAAATTGAAAATGAGCGTCACTTCCGGTAATGTTACATTCTTGAATTCTTTTTCCTCTTTAATTTTGACTACAATAATCATTCCGTAGGCGTCAAGATGAACGACAACATTGGTGCGATTGATTACCAAATTAACGATATCATCGACTTGGAACGAAGAATAGCAAATGCAAGTATCACTATATTTCTATTCGATAATCAAGATTAAAACCATGAAATCATTTTTGAGTCACACATGTCGTGTGGCATGCTAAAAATGGCTGACTTACAGAGCCCGATACACGTGTTTCGACCTTGCAGTCTCGTCAGTCGGGCAGTTACCCTTTCTCGTCTTTTGCTAATCTTTGTGGGTGCCCCTTCCCCACACGAAAAGCTAGCGACGACGAACGTTTTACGCTCTATGTCCAGTGAAATTATCACCAAATTCAGAGTGTTGTACACTTGATTGCTCTTGACTAGTATATTCCATATATCATACCATTTGTTTCGAGTGTTTTCTTAAGACCACAGCTCAATTTCGATGTGCCATGAAATCATTTTTAAGTCACGCATATCGTGTGGTCTGTTTGAACAAGGGCTGACTTATAGAGCCCGATACACGTGTTTCGATCTTGCAAAAGACGAATAAGGGTAATTGCCCGACTGACGAGACTGCAAGGTCCAAAAACGTGTATCGGGCTTTATAAGTCAGCCCTTTTCAAACAGACCACACGACATGCGTGGCTCAACAATGATTCTATGGCATATTGAAATTTGAGCTGTGGTCTTGAGAAAGCATTTGAAACGATTGATAAGATGAAAGCTCCAAACTTTTTTGAAGAAATTTCGCAGCTGTTGTCTCCGGTAACTATTCTATATTTCTCATCAAGCACTGAATCATCGACTTTTCTCAGTTATTTAGACTGAGGAACTGGTCCTCAACACTTCAGTATGTTAGATGAGCCGCAAAACTCGCTTCATAACTTGGTAGACGTGTTAAAAATCTGCTAAATCTCTAAATGCATATGAATCAACTTCCGATTTTTTGGCAGACAACATTCCATTGCTTGCTTCAGATATCTCGTTCCGACAACGCACGTAATCTTTCCGCCATAAGCAATGTGATGACTTATGGGGATTTCCGTACACGCTATCCCGAGGTTTGTAAATTCCCATTTATAATTTCATTTTCTTCCTTTACGGTGAATTACTTTTTTATTCATTCATTTGTTCCTTTTCGTCACTGAATCCATCTATCACCTATTCACCATGATCATTCTCCTTCGTGGACCTTTAGCTGAATCAAAAGTTGCTGTCAGAGCTTATTCATTGGCTTCGCTATCACTGGCGCTCGGCATACCAGACATATTTTGTCATTATCCTAATGTAAATTCTTCTGGTTTCAATAATGACAACTAAATAAATTCCTATGCAGATACGATGGCAACTTTTTTTTAACGAAGAACTCCGTTCGAGCCTCGGTGTCCTAAACGACGATGTGATGGTGAATGTGGTGGATGTCGGCTATTTTGGCGGCCTAACAAAGTTAATAAAATCAAAGTCACTTAGGTAGATTGATTTACACATTTTGATCTGAATTCTCTACTTCCAAGTTCTTTTATTAATCCCTTTGCCAACTTGAAAGAACTGCTGCCAACCATCCTTTCCTCATCCTGCGATGTACAACCGCATTTTAGCTGATGTGTGTTTGAAAATCTTAAGCTCCGATGTGCAGAGGGGACTTTGTTTGCTAACAGAAACACATTAGTTGGACAGTTCGGATAACTGATGCGAATGTTAAACAAAAGTAAATCAATATAAGGGATCACTTTAAGTCGAAAAAAAATTTGATTGTATGGTGGAAGCGCTTTCTTCAATCTGCAAGGGCCGTTGAATCAAAGTCGTGAATAAGTGGAAGCGTAGGGTAAAGGACGTCTGACCATACCAAGGATAAGTCTTGTCGATCTGTAAGTCAGTCAAATGGCAGATGTACTAGAACACTCATGAATCCTTATAAAAATCAGTCGTACATGAAAATCTTCAAGTACAGGATGAGCTTTCACCAACATTACCACTTCAGATGATAATAAAACTAACCACGATAAACGGAAAGTAAGTCTGCGGAGAATTTTGGTTTAACTTTTGAGAAGCAGTCATCTAATGATTGTATGGCATATACGATTTCGACAGCGCCTGTGGAAAGACTGATCATCGACTAAATCTAACAAAAACGTAAATAATGACGAAAAAAATGAGCTTCGAATGCCATTTCACCCTTAGTCAAAGCAGCATCTCCAAATGCTCCAGTTACGTTTACCTGTCGTGAAGTCAGCATGATCTAGCGCCATAGTTGAGCAGGAGGAAGCAAGTGACTTGAGGAGCGTTTTAAAAGCACTGATGACATAGTGTAAGAAACAAAAAAAATCCGACTCCATGCCCATCTTTTCGACTGGACGGTTATCCTTGACCTAAAGTATGCAGCGGAAACCTGGTCGCTACAAGCAGGATGAGAGATCATTTGGTGTTATTGAATGCGCAGTCAAGATCGATGTTAGAGGTATCCCGTATCTCGCAAATGAGAGAAAAGATCCGCAGATCTGACCCACGTCATCGATCGAAGGTCAAGGATGCGTTCTACACTCCAAGCTATCGAAAAGAGGGTGGGTCGGACACGTAATGCTCTTCAACGACAGCCGATGGACGAGAGCCGTTACCGACTGGATTCCTCGGGATAGGAAGCGCTCCACGGAAAGACCACTGACCCAATGGTCCGATTTTTTCATTAAAAGTCTAGAAGGAAGATTTGATACTCAGCGAATTCCTAGAGCGAGGAGAACCCACTGGGCTACTTTTGTGTGCGATAGGGAAAAATGAAGGTGTTTCACGTGCCCGCTCGAGTCACCCGACAATCAGCGGGCGACAGGTAACACAGATGATAACCAAAGGATGAAGGATAAAGCTCCGGTGTTGGTCAATGCTTGAGTGATGCGCCATGCATTCCTCTTTAGTTTATAAGTCCGTTTGACACGATAGAATGCATTCTGGCCCCTAAATGACTTGCAGTGGCCAACTGCCGCATCGAGTCGGTGCTGCTTATCCTCTCAGACAAGTTTGGGACCAGTCTGGAACCAACTTAACGAGCCCGGAGGGGTTGTGGCTTGTTCAGCTATGAGCGCGAGATCAGACCACTAACGTTGTTTGCGACACAAAGCACCTGTAACTACTGCACCACCTGCGCTCTCGCGTATCATTAATATCAAATCATTGATTGATACTGTCAAATAATGACTACGATTCATGTTTTTCCTCATGCAGCTCCATCAAAAATTACTTGATGTGGCGATTGGTATCGACGTTTGATACATATCTACACATGCCGTATCGTCATCCTGCTCAGAAGTTTCGATCCAATGTGTTTGGTACCACCGCCGAGGTACGGATCATTCGTTTTCATTTAAAGCTCATATTTCGATCGAAAACTGAGTATGTTGCGACAGTGCGTAAAATCTTTGCCTTGTGGTATCTCATCTTCTCCTAGTGGTAAGGTCGTCCCGAATTTGATGAAATTCAGGGTGCTGAAAAACTTTAGATTCCGTCACGAGAAATCTTTATGTATTTGTGGAGAACTATGAACAAAAACCTTTTCAAGTAAATAGGCCGCCTGGATTACCCTAATGACTACTTGCCTAATTACTACAGTGTAGGTGTAGAAACCACGACATAGATTTCGTTACATATTTCCGTTTGCTACCGTTTGAGAATTAAAGGTGTAGCGCAGTGGTTTCTGGCAGCGCGCGCAGTGTCATTAGTTTAATTCTGTGCTCGCTGAAAATCAAATCCTACAGCCCTCCGGAGTCTTCACACTGCTACCATCTGGAAAGATAAAATATCGACGTGATAAATCACTGGATTCGTGCAAGTCACTATAGAAACAGACATCGTTCAGTTTCGTCTACAATGCTTAATGGAGTCGAATGTGTAGTACCCGAGCAAATGGATATCTGAAACTTTATTTTTTTATTCATTGCGACTGTTTCTTATTCCAAAAAAGAGTGCTCCAAGTTTAAGCGAAGTTGGTACGCCAGGGTCATACATCGGTGTTTCGGAGGTTTCGGCCTCCTCGTCACTGACCCCGCCCCACATAAAGCCCTGCGTTGTTTTTTATTCATCGCCATTTAGGTTCCACAATGGGAGCATTGCATTCGTGAAGTTGCCGAGAATCTCGCCATGCCGCTTTCTATTGCTTATGCAAACAGTTTTTTTTCCGATCAAGAATAGAAATAAGGTAGTTTTATCATAGCTTGTGGCACTGGTTACTTCAAAAATGAATGTACAACTTTTGCAACACATAGACCACCTCAACTCTCGTTCCATGCGCTATATTTATCGACATCTTTTCTTCTGCAATCCCATCAAAAGCACTAAAATTAAAAGATGCACTTATTGCGTGAAGAAATAGATATTCACTAACCCCTAATGGTCGCTATGCAAATTGATGCGTGCAAAGCGAATTGAGCGATTTTCGTTGTTTAATCAAGGTTGTTTTCTCTGTTTTGCAAGAATTTCTGGAATTCTTGTAGAGCTTTAATAAAACAAAATTTATTCTATCCGCTCATATGCTTATGGCTTACATATATGCAGCTTGTATAAAGAGAAATGCTGGTTTGCTACGCAATTATACTGATTGACATTCAATTAATTGTATTGCAATGTGCAAAGGTGATAACATCACGATTCTTCAGTTTTGATATTCTCTAACTTTTGACAAGATCCAGTCAGAAGTCATCATACTGAATAAAAATCAAATAACAGTGAATAATCTACCAAAAATGATTATGCAAGATGCGATCGCCACGGTGCTCAGGCGCACTCACCTCTTTTCAGTTGTAACAACACAATAAACAATCCTTTTTGAAAACCAAGCATATCACTCAAATTGTTGAGAATTTTGCTATCGAATGCTTAATGAAAATCTGGATGAAATACTGTGTCCAGCGATAACTACTTGAAAGTGAAATAAAATCATGGCTTCACTATTGTAGCAGAATATATATACCATTCAAAAAATGAATTACACCGTTAGAATTTTCGAGATTCAAGCTATCGAATGATTGCTCAAATGTTAAAAATTGATAAAAACGCCCTTTCTGTAATATGGGTGCAGATGGGGACTAATGTATCTATTATTCTCCGCAAGATGAACGCGTGCTTTTTCTACACTTACTCCAGCTATATACTACAATCACCTCCACATAACCTCTGACAAAAGTGTTCAGTTGCAGTTGTAAAAGATGTCAAACTACGCATTTGCAATACAGGCGATGTAAATGCATAATAAGTGCCGAAAGCTTATGCTTTTTTGACAAGGATATGGTATTGAAGCTGAAAAATGAAGGCTTTCAAGGGAATTAAAAGCTATTTATATCAAGAAACTCTTATAAAAGGTTCATTCGTGAGATTCCATCCTTTGTAACCATAAGATAGCTCTTGCATATAAAATTTATCCATAATTACCAATTAACCACCGATGACGTCCAAGCTGCGGGGTAACATTCTAGGCGTTGCATATAATCTTCTTTTCACTATGTTTTAACAATTATCAAGATTTGGGCTATCTAATTATCAGTAAACAATAGTGAAGAGCCAAATCTAAGCGTTAGCCGAGCAAATGAAGTAAATTAAGTATGGAACATAATTTTATTTTGCTCCTACAACGTAAGAAAAAGCTCTTTTTTTTTGAAAATTGACAGTTGAAATCGCAGATATTTGAACTTTCGAATGGTTACCGAATGTTTGAGAGAAAACTTTTATCCAGCTAGGAAGGCCTTCAAGCACTCGTTTACCAATATTGGTACACATAGCCCCTTAGTGGCTAGAATCGAAATGAACTGAATTCAAAAATGAAGAGAGGAGGCACCTGAAAAGATAGAGAAAAGCTGATTGAAATAAAAATGAGTTTACGTAGAAAATGTGTATGAATTTCTTAGTATCTACTAAAGTTGCCGTTTTCTAGATCGAAGAACTGATAACAGATTTGAAACGATCTATGGAGCGGATTATCGTGGAAACAGATTGGATGGACGAAGTGGTCAAGAAGGTGGCACTAAGAAAATTGGAGAATATGGGCTATAAAACCGGGTAAGTGGAATGAAGTCAGCATGCCGCCGAAATAAGCTCTGACTGATTTTAGATTTCCAACCATTTTGCAAGATGAAATCGCTGTGCTCAATCTCTACAAAGGAGTGCAGTTAGAAGCTCACAGCTACTTCGGTAACGCCTTGCAGTTAAAGAAATTGGCGATAAGGTGATGAATATGGCAAATGGGAAATTTATTGAAGAACTGTTTGGCAAGTCATCTCGATGCCTATATGACACTCTATTTGCTCATAACCATGTAAACATAGATTTTTTTTTTGTAATGGAATGATTTGAAAAGATTTCGGCTTCAACATCATCCGTGAGCGGTCGGTTGATTGTTTTTCCTACTTCGGCTTTTTATTTCGGCTTAACATCATCTCCGAATCAACAAGTAGGAAGCCCAGCCAAGAATCCATTGTCGAAATTCATTCCTTGAAAATATCATCGTGAAGGCCCGAAAACGCTCTTGCATGGCTACGTCAGGAAACCAAGGAATATTGTATGCACGACCAGCAATATACCATTTGGAATGTGTGCTAGGGTCCGCACAACTAGTGAAGTCAGGCCATCTAAGTGTCTAAGTGTGTGTGTGTGGAATGATTTGAAAAACCAAAGGATTCAAAGGGAAAATTATGAGCAGAGCTTAGCATAGTATCAGCCGTTTCTCAATGCATGAAATATGAAGAATTTCATTATATTGATTCCGCTTTCACTATGTGTCACTCCATTGAAATTTGGCGATAGAAGTCAGTCAAAACGAGCACTCACCATTTCAGGAATGGCTTGAATCGACTCCACAACCCTCCTTCTAAGGACCATTGGGTCTCGCCTGTGATTGCTGTCGACGCTTATCATTACTTTACTGGAAATGAAATAAGTCAGTGAATGCATACTAACTCATTATTGAGCGCAATGCAAATCTGATAATTCTCTCCACATACTAAAAAAAGTCATTCGATCCGTGAAGAAAGCGCTATTCCACTTCAAAAACTCGTTATCTCGACGTCTATTTAGTTTTTCCGGCCGCTATTTTGCAATTTCCGATATTCGTACCCGAAGCCCCTTCCTATGTTAATTATGGGGCCATCGGCTTCGGTATTGGGCATGAAATCACCCACGGCTATGACGATCTCGGTGGGCAACTTCGATTGGTGCTAACTGAATAGTTTTGTGTGAATACAGGCACGATCTCTTAGGAGCGCAGTATGATGAAGTCGGAAATTTGAGAGCATGGTGGAATCAGCGTACATTAGCGACTTATCAGAAAAAGCGGCAGTGCTTCATAAAGCAGTATAGCAAGAAGGTCGAACCAACATTACAGAAAAATGTGAGATTTGTGACATTTTCAACGATTATAAGAAGTGATGGATCAAAATAACTATGTTTGAAAAGAGTTCCAGGTTGATGGCCGTCTAACAATTGGAGAGAATATAGCTGATAATGGTGGACTACGGCTAGCATATGAGGTGGAAAGCACTCGAAGTTTGTAGTGATTATAGAACTTTCTTTTCTTTTCTTTTAGGCATACAAAATGAGATGTTCTCGCGAAGACTACGCTCTGGCCTTACCGAAATTGTCAACGTTCTCACCGGAACAATTATTCTTTGTTGCGTTTGCAAACGTGAGATGATGCTTCGTTATCATCTTCAATGTCTCATGAAAAACTTTCAGACTTTGATAACTGAAAAAAATGCTCTCGCTACAATGACCTTTGCCTAATCATCGTTTAGACTTGGTGCGAAAAAGTGAAAACATCAGCATTGATCCACACGATGGAATCTGAAGTACATCCTCTCGGAATGTTTAGGTGAGGGTTACCAGCTCATCTAGTCATTTGAAAAACTCAACAATCAGTGTGTATTTCAACAAACGGTGGCCTTCTCTTAAATAACAATTATCATTCAGGTTTGTGAGTGTTATCAGTTTAGTCCTTGAACCCTTGTTAAGTTCAGTTACCCTACTTCATTTTGAACCAGTGTGCTCTTTTCGTGCAAATTTTACCTGAAAAAGAATGCGTCTCATTGGAATTTTGATGGCTTTGTTGTTAACCTTTGCAGCAATGAAAGTAACAAGCGCATGTAGCGCAGTGGTTAACGGTGCTATGCGTCACGCACAAGGTCGATGGCTCACCTAGCCATCCATCCTCCCGGAATTGGTAAATTGGTACCAGGCTGGTCCCAGACTCGTCTGAGAGGATAAGCAACACTGGCTCGATAAAGCAGGAGGCTATTGCGAGTTATTGTAGGCACATGTGCATTCATTCACCTCAAATAAAGTTGAGAGTTGAAGATTGCGCATTCCTCAAAGATTGATCAACGCCAAGAGCTTTATCCTTTGTCCTTTATTAACTCATTCTGTACAAAAGTCTTCTCTTAAGAGTCAACGTGCCACTCCAGAATTTTCCTCCTTTTTCGGAAGCTTTTCAATGCCCGATCGGAAGCGCTATGAATCCGCGAGAAAAGTGTCGAATATGGTAGCGTTGAACCCGGCAACTCTGAATGAAGAAGAAGCTGACGAGATTCATTCTAAAATAAAGTTGGTTAGACGGATTCAAAGAACTCTTGAAGACACAGGTTTCATTCTGCTTTTTTCTCCTCGATCTGTCAACTAAGAGTGTATTTTTGTTTCAATTCTTCTATACTTTCTCATTTTTAGCAGAAAAAATCTCAACCTGACCAGTTTCGGAATCTGGTTATTTTAACCTTAGAAAATAAACTGTCAATATAATCCTTTTGACTACTCCTGTTCTTATGCGTGCCTATCTTGTAATTGTCATGCAAATACAGTTTCCGTGTTTTTCCCTATTTCTATACTGCACTTTTTACTATTGTAATGATTTTCTTTGTTTTGATAAATCTAAGAAGAGGTTAAGATTAATCGATGCCTTAGTGTGATCTTGATGATATTGAAGCTATTTCCAAACCCAATGATCGGTGGTGAAATCATTTAGCACATGCGTCGGTGGCGCAACAGTTTAGCACATGCTCACGGAAAGAGTAAGATCTGGGTTCAAATCCCGGCTGACGCAAACGCTTTTGCACACCACTCTACATCATGGGTTTATAGAAACATCATAACACCTGAATAGGCGGTCAAATAAAATGTTTCGGATTGATTATTTCCAAACCAATTTCGTGTTGTGTTAGGGCTAATAAGCTCCGTGTTCAAAATTTCCTTCCTCTCAATGAATCTGTTCTTTACATGGTCATGTCCGTGAAGTTGCATATTCTCATATGTGACTTTTTTCGTAGATAAAGGTTGATTCTGAAGATATTTTGTAGGTCGCGAAGAGTGACAAGGCAGGAAAATGCTTCATGGTTACAGAAGTTTGTTGAAGGTGTATCGATCAAAACTTTATAACCTTAGGAGTGCAACAGTGTGAAGAATGCAACTTATAGAGTTTGACGTTGTTTTCATCTAATAAAGCACCTTAGTTATAGTCAATCTACCATTTGACCCAGTTCAAACACAGGGTCAGTAGCAGAGAATAGAGTGCCATTTTTTTGAAGAATTATTTCGTATTCATGCCTATCCGACACTTTTTCTTATTGGACGATCTCATCTGAAGGGACCTTTTCTCTCCTGAGGAAGGGCTTTCCATTAGACTATCCGTAATTTCGTAAGCTCAAATCTCATTGAAATCAGAAACGCCTTTGCCTTATAGAAAATTTTCTTACGACGCTGTAGCGCTGAGGAACGTATTGTGTTTCACACTTGCCGCTGATAATGCGCTTAACTCTCTCTGTACAAAAATCTTCCTCTAGATTGATGATTTATAGTACTTTAGCACTTTAGTTGATCCGTCACCACGGTATTTTTTTTAATTGTGCGGACCGTAGTACTTCTAGCATTCGATTCGTTTTTCGTCTTCTTCTTGAACGGCGTGGAATACTGGTTGAGCGAGTCTCCTTGCAATCTAGAGGACAACCTGGCTGTGGCATTCCATAGGACTCTATGTTATTGGACTGCTGGAGACAGTTGAGGGGGAGGGGTGGAACTCGGCTCCGCGCGAACCGCGACGATCATCACAACCACTCGGCCACGGTACCCCCAATTGGCATTAGATAACGCAAATTACGTAAATTTTGAGATACACTTGTTCATCAAGAAATTTTTTTCACAATGCTGTAGCAGAAGAGATGGAAATGTTTATCACACGTGATGCGTTTATGGCACGTATTCGTAAGACAGCGCTTTTTCTCCAGACTACTAGTAACAGCACAACAGCGTAAATCTCGGAATCTCCAAAAATGTATCTAGTTTTTGGAAAGGTCTTTCTACAGTGCTGTAACAAGAAAAATAAATTTGTTCTGACTTTGACTTACCCGGTTTGTAGGCTCAGGCCTATTATTCTTTTTTGCCAAAAAATCCTACTAAAGTCAAACGTAAGCAAGAGCAGCCCGGAAATATAAACATGTGGAGCACATAACGTATGTTTCACACTCAGTATTTTCCCCTACTACAGTGCAGTAAGGCTGTCTTTTCAGAAAAAAAGCACAGTATTGATATCACCGGAACTTGCTCTATCGGCGATCACTAATAGTCCAAAGGAAGAGCTCTGTCCTGCGAAAAATTCGCGTATTAAACACAAATCTATGTCTTCTACCCGCAGCGCTGAAGACAATACTTTTAAAAAAATTGAGGAGACAAAAGCTATTGGTTGAATACAGATAACTTAAGGAAAAGCTTTGTAGCGCAAAATATAAGCGTGGTAATGTGCGAAGCTCATGGAGCACAATTTGAATCTCTTCTGTAAGTCGACAATTCATGAACAAGCGATTCCTTCCTCTAGTCAAAAAATTTTCTTCACACTTCTAGTAGTCATTTGAAAGCTTAAATTTCTAGCTACTAATATACGTAAATGTTTTCAGGAAAAGTCTTTTCATAACTCTTCAGTTAACGGGAAACATTTGTGTCTTATACGCGCATATTTCTCACAAAACAGAGCTCTCTTTAGAGTGTTAGTAATCAATCTATGGCGTACGTTCCCACGATTCCAGCGATGCGCTTATTTTCTGGAAAGACCGTTTAACTGCAATGTAGCAGGAAAAATAATATAAAGTTTCGCGAATTCGGTGCTCTTCTTTACTGCTAATCTACTGTCGGAATGTCTGGTGGCCGCTTATTTGACGCGGAGGCCCACCATCTATCGAGCGAAATACGTTGACGCGTCACTGTGAAGCGCGATTTTTGTCGCTGCATTAGAAATTTTCCTTCGCTTCGGAAGAAACTTTAGAAAAATGTATGAATGTGATACTACAAGATTCGCTCTAGATGTTGATAAGCTTATCGTGCTTCCAGCGAAGTTGTAGTAAAACTGCGCTACCGATGTATAGTATAATTTGGCCTAAATTTTTGCAGCGTTACAAAAGCGTGTTCTATAAAATCAGCCACGTGGCACAGTATTCAAATTTTGAGCTTTCTATTAATTACTAAAACTCTCATAAAAAGGTTCACTGTCCAGCTAAAGGGGATTGTTCCTTCATTTGTCTCCATCTGACAGAACAGAACCCGCAATTTTGTGTTACTGCTAGAGGGCTGTAAAAAGGTCTTCTTAGAAACAATATTTTTTTTAGCTTTTAGAGGTTTGAAGTTCCCAATATTACTCAAAGTTTAATGAAAAGTTGTAACAGATGATCCTTCAAATGTTTTCTCTTAACAGGAAACTATCGATTACCTAATATTCCTGCAAAGAAAAGCAAAAATTTTTGAATTCAGCACATTCTACTGGATATGAAGCGCTACTTGTCACCTGTGTCACCTGTCGTTCCGTTTATCGCTGAGCGATTCGAGCGGGTATTAGCGACACTTCCATTTTTCCCCCTCGCGCAGAGGAGTAGCCCTGTAAGCCCTCCTCGCTCTAGGGATTCCTCGAGCATCATATCTTTCTTCTATGCCCTTGATGAAGAAATCGAACCATTGCGCCAGTGGTCTTCCTGTAAAGCGCTTGATATACCAAGGAATCCAGTCGGCAACGGCTCTCGTCCATCGGTTGTCGTTGAAATACATCATGTGCACGGCCTGCCTTATTTCGATATCCTGGCGTGAAGTACGACGTCTTTGATCTTTGATCTTTGGCGCAGGTCGGAACTTCGAATCCATTCTCTCATTTGCGAAATGCGGGATGCTCCTAGCATCGACCTTTCGACTGTGCGTTCATTAAGCTAAGTGATCCTGCTTTCGTAGCAACCAGGTTTCTGTTGCATACGTTAGGGCAGGGATAATTGTTGAGTCGAAAAGATGGGCACGAAGTCGGAAGTTCTTTCATCTTTTCACTACATCGTCGATGCTCTTAAACGTTCCCCAAGCCGCTCGTTTCCTCCTAGCTAACTCTGAAGCTAGGCCGTTCATCGTATTGATTTCACAACCTACACAGACTTAACTGGAGCATTTGGAGATGTTTGTTCCGATAAGCCTGAATGGGCATTCAGAACCCATCCGTTCCTCATGAACATCGTTTTCGTTAGATTTAGTTAAAGGCCAATCTTTCCACAGGCATGTCAAAATCGGTCAACATACGTTCCGCCTGGCTGATGCTTGGTGTTATGAGGACGATACATCAGCAAAGCGAAATTAGTTTAATTGTCGACCGTCAATTTTCCTCCCATATTGTCCCATTATAATGTTCGCATGACGTTTTGGAGGATGGCAGTGAATAATTTTGGCACAATAGTATCGCCTTGTCAAATCCCTCTTCTTACGTCAGTGGTGATATCGTTGTAGGATGGAGATATTTTGGCCGCGATATCTTTATATAGCTCACGAAGGATCATTATGTACCGAGCATGGACGCCGTGGTCGTCCAGAGCCTCTATAATCGCTTCGGTTTCTACTGAATCAAAGGCTTGCTCCAGATAGATGAAAGTGAGACAGAGCGGAATTTTAAACTCTCGTGAAACTTCAATGAGTCTTGTAATCGTGTGGATGTGGTCTATGGCAATAAATTCTTCTTGGAACCCGGCTCGTTCGCATGGTTGCCCTTCGTATGGTGTTCTGTCAATCCTGTTTAGGATGACTCGAGTGAAGTTTCTAGACAACAATCAGCAAATAGATTAAGCGATAATTGCCGACGTCGCGAAGGTCTCCCTTTATGAACAACATCACAATCGTTATTTGAAGATGCTAAAGCTAATTCATGTAATCGACTGTTTTTGTAACCTCGTAATGAACATTCAAAAAAAAGAGCGCACGTGGCGCAGTGGTTAGAGGTGCTCTGCGTCGCACACGAGGTCAATGGTCTCGATCTCGCGCTCATGGCTCACCAAGCCATCCATCCCTCCGGGGTCGGTAAATTGGTACCAGACAGGTCTCAGACTTGTCTGCGAGGATAAGCAGCACTGACTCGGTTCAGCGGGAGGCCACCGCGAGTCATTGTAAAGGCCAGATATGCATTCATTCACCTCAAACGAAGTTAAAAATTGAAGTTGAATGCATGGCGCATCCCTCAGGGATTGATCAACGCCGAGAGCTTTATCCTTTAATGAACATTCGAAATAATACCAAAAACTCCAAAATAATTCCAAATGCAGGGCTTAATGGGGCGGGGGTCACTGACGAGGAGGCCGAAACCTCCGATACACCGGTGCATGGCCCTGGCGTACCAACCTCGTTTAGGCTAAAAACATTCCTTTTTTGGAATTATTCTGGATGCTAAAGCTTTTACAGCTTTCATCTGTGCTAGTCAAATATAAGAGGCATTACACTCGATTCACTTCTTTCAATGCCTTGCACATGTCTTGTAGCATTATCTGCATTCACGCCTGAATTGAAGATTTCATTAGTGATGTTGGCTACAACAGACTGTCACTGTTTGGATCTATAAATCCGATAAAGATGTAGGCCATTTGAGTTGTTACGTGGCTAGCAACGTTTGATCGCAAGAGAAGCTATTCTTATGCATGAAAGTTGATAATTCAATACAGTGTAGTCCACTGTCTGAAACAAGTGAGGCGGATTTCCCCACTTCAATTCGTCCTGCCTCTGTACAACCTTCTGACAATTTAAGCTCACGCGCATTCAACTTTTTTGGTGCAACATGAGTCTATTTAAATGCCCGCGTACTTCTTTGAATTTCTCGCCACACAGAGCTGATATCCATCAGAGATAGAGTAATTTGTAGCGCGAAAAACTGCAATCTCAGTGTGATATTTGGTTTCCAGAAAGACTTTCTCACCACGCTGTAGTTGCAAAAACAATATTACGTTTCACACTCGGCGTGTAATTCTTATTTAGCTATGATTTGCCCATAGCCTTTTATTAGACTACTAGAAGTCATTTGATAACATAGATTTTGTCGATTCCGAAGATAAAATTGAATTTTTGGAAAAACTTTCTAAAGCGCTGTAAGAGCGAAAAGAATGATACGTTTCACAGCCTAACTATTTAACCTGCTGCCTTTGACTTCATAGAAGATTTATTTGGCCAACAAAACAACAAAATAATACGAAATTCGCCCCTTTCGGCACGCAGCTATAATCTCTACGCACAGCGATATCCAAAAGACGCGCGATTTTCCTATTTATTCAGTAAATTCTTTTCTGCGAAGAAAATTCCTGACGTTTTCGATATTTGATAAATTCCGACGTTTTCGATATTTCGATACAGCACAATTTTTTTCTACACAATCACAAGCAGGATTCCGTAAGGGATTCTGCTGCGTGGACCACATCCAAGCAGTGTCACGGGTCATTGGAGTCTGTCGGGAATACCTTATGCTCCGTTGTTCTAGCCTTTATCGACAATGAGAAAGCGTTTGACAGTGTCGAAACGAATGCAGTCCTTTCAGCGCTACTTGACTAAGATGTAGAGCCGTCCTATATAAGAACATTAGCAAATTGCTATCAAAATTGCAGCTCGAAAATACGGCTCTTCCATCAACTCCTCATCATACCCTTGAAAAAGGGGTTCGACAAGGCGACACTATATCGCTAAAGTTGCTTACCGCCGCACTGCAGTGAATGATGAAGTCGCTCGACTGCGACGAAAAAGACATACGATTAATGACAAATTCTTATCAAACTTTCGCTTTGCGGACAACGTCGTCATCTTTTCGAAAATCACTAGTGAAGCAGAGAAGATGGTCAAGGAACTCAACGAAACGGAAGATAGGATTGGGCATAAACAGGACGAAGACGTAGTGTATGAAGAAGCTATGATGCAAAGGTGAGCAAATCGAACTGGATGGTTCTCTGATCAAAGAGACCACCTCGTACATGTACCCTGAATGTTCAATGGACAAGGCGAACAGCATGGAATAGGAACTAGACAGAAGAAAAAGAGCAACACGGGACGCATTCAGGTCTCTCAAAAAAGCTATCGACCAAATAGCGGACCCTCAACTCCGTGCTCACCTTTTTGATTCAGCAGTCCTTCCGGCGCTCTGTTATGCAGCACAGACGCGAACTGATACTTCGACCACTTTAAGACTGCTGCGAACAGCTCACAGATCGCTTGAACTTCATCTCCTATGATTCAGTTCACACTGACAACATCTAGCGGATTGAGCAGCTCAGATATGCAAAATCTATCTCATCTTTATGATTCAAAAGAATTTACATCGTTAGCAAGCGCAGATGGGCTGGTCATATAGTAAGAAGATCAGACGACAGATGGACGAAGCGAGCTGTAGAGTGGACTCTGCGTGAATATATTCGTCCCGAAGATGGCCACCTACACGATAGGTGGACGTGCTTATTAGAAGAATTAATAAGATTTACTCGCACCTGCCAATATTTTACATAAAATGATATGAAACTTAGCGCGGGCCGCCATGATCGATTCAAACCACCACCGTGGACGACAATTGCAAAAAGAAACGATTAGAGAATGTGCTGAAGTCCGCACAATTCGTGAAGATGGACCGTCCAAGTATCCAACTATCCAAGTAATCGCATGTTTTCGATGCGTATATTTCCAAACTGGAAGCGTAACATTATCATGTAAAGAACTTTTTGGAAATGAATCCAGTTGCAGAATTAGAGTGCTATATGTTATTGAATAAATATTGAAGCTCCGTCAATAACCACCCTCATCGCTGAGCGAACAAAAAATGAGCACCGAAGGTGAGAAGTAATATCATATCCGGTGCTACAGCGCACCGAGAAGGCTTTTTTATGAGCCAAGTATGCTGTTGAGATTTCAAGACTAGAGCTATGAAACTCTCAAAGCCTAAGGAAAGTGGAATAGCTCCGCCTCAAGGGTTGGTGAATTTCTTAGGAGACCTTACAGTTTTTAATGCATCTAGTCACTCATCTTTTACAAGTGTCAAATGATTCGGATGCACTTCGCTACTATATATTAATCTACTGTATCAGTTTGGTAAAAAAAACTGAAAAATACAAGTGGATGACTCCTCATGCTGAGCAAGATAATGTTATCACAGTGTTTGTTGATGCAGATTTGTCTTCAATAATTATCTCTTTATCTTACTCTTGTTCTTATATTACCTCTCTGCTTTTGCCTAATGTAGCTATGAGTGTTTTGAGCTGTCGTAAAAACTCTTTTTCGATACACAACTGTGCGGTCAACAACTGAACAATTTTTGTCTAGCAAAGGATGTTGTACAGACTTCGCGACGACTTTCTTAGCAATGCAATTCATACCTCACTCATTTGAACAGTTTTTCGGTACTGTGGGATTCTCTGAAATAGATGGTCATTGTTCTTACGCCTGCTCCTACTGTTATTTTTCGAGCAGTCAAGTGTCAATTCTTCTTTCACGTAGCGCAGTCTAGCGGTCATCTTCGGTTCAGCACCATTTTTAGCCGTCATCACTGTTGCCACACTGCACGATTTTAATTTCAAAGCATCGACTCATACTCATTGGAATATCATTAAGATGAAATGTTACGTCGATGTTCATGATTACACAGTGCTCGTTTTTTCACATTTGAACCCTGGAGACCATAATGTTCAAAATCAATCAGACGGAGCAGTCATTTCTAGTTCTACACTGAGAGGCCACTAACTTTCTGTAAATAGCTTGAGGTGGTATAAAAAGAACTTCCACTGGGCCAATTCTATTCAATAATGTTTTTAAGATAGTTAGGGTCCGTACTTGATCCTCAACCAAAGCTCCTCATTTTCTGCACAAAAGGACAACTCTTTAGTGTTAAAGACATGGTGGATTTAGAATGAGGGAAAGTGAGGTAAAAAAGAAGGAGGTTGACACCACATTTGAGCTTGGGATAAACGTTATAAAGTATTTGATTCTTCAAAGGAGCCGCTCTGTCTCCTTATGCTTACGGGCGGCAGTCACTTGCACTTAAGTCATATCGCTATAAAGCTCTCTATTTCGCATTTATTCTCTTCTTACCTCTTATGTTCTACAAGTTATGTTGTCAATATCGCGTAAAACATTGACTACCATGACCGAGCATTAATAAGCACCATTTGTACTCGCCGCCTGGCAGAACTATTGACACTTTTTATATAGTATGCTTACTTATCAAAATTTCTGATTAATACGGAGCAACAATTGAATCATTTAACTCCGTGGTGCCATAGTCTTCTACCATAAATGCGGTTTCGGGGAAAATATCGAACTTATTCTCAGTTTAAATGCCCCTTGTGGGAATGGAACCTCCGCTTTGTAGCGTGGCAACACCTGGGTACACACCCTATTGATATAGTTAGCAGTATATCTTGGTATTACACGTGCTATCAGTCACCTGTGCTCTAGGTCGACAAAATGTCAAAATCGACATATATTGTAGTTCGAAGATTGCTGCTTAATTCTTTTTTCTAGCTTCTCAAAGGTTTTTCTCCTATGAAGCAGTTGTCGATAACTAGTCATCCTGCAATTGAAATGAATGCGCGGATCGGCATGAGGGCTCTTGATTCCCATGCTTAATCGAGACATGGCTTCTAATGCCTTTATGGAAGGCGAGAAGAAACACTTGCCAATGACAAGCTATTTTTGTGCAGTCTTGTATTGAATCCGGAAACCGTCAGGAGCTTTCGATTTTCGTGCGTAACTGAAAAGATGGCTTCCTATACAACACTCAGAAAGGAGGAAAAAAGCAAGTGTCGATAAAGTTGTTAAAACAATATGTATTTGAGTAGCTGAAGTTTTGGCAGTTCTCTTTCTTTAAAGCCTGGAAAGGTCAAGTTGCCTACAATCAGTCGAACACTTCCATTACTTCTTTAGGAAAATCACCAGGCCTAGATTTCAATCGCATCACGCGCAAAGTCAGCTTTCAACATATTCAGCGCTTTTTACATGTCTTCCACTGTATCATTCGTGAAGAGTACCGGGAGGAGAACACGTGGACTCACAATACACGTCCCCCATCAAAACGACAATCTTATGTACTGATTCAATTTGGCCTTCGTAATCGCTCGCTATGGCCCAGCGGTGTACCAAGTCAACCACAAGGAAATCTTTCGCGCCGATCTTCTATGTTCCTGCGCAAAGAGATGACTTCCATGTCAAAATTTACTTCGTTATGCGTTTCTACATTATGCGTGCCTCGCCGGGTGTTTGCTCGTCGCTCGTTGTATGAACCAATGTATAAGACAGGTGTTTTGATGGGTGAGGTACATTGCGAGTGCATGTGAGCTCCATCCAGTAGTTTCCACTTGATTAATTCAGTGGAAGATATATAAAAATCGTTAGCATGTTAAAAGTTGATTTTTGTGCTTGATGTTAGTGAAATCTGGGCCTGTTGATTTCTTCCAAAAGAGTAATGAAGGTGTTTGCCTGGTTGGATTGCGGACAACCTGATCTGTCCAGGCTCTGAAGAAGGCGAGGCTGCCGAAACTTTAGCTACCTGGATAAATACTAGACAATCAAATAGAATTTCTTTTTTACTTGAACTCTTCTAGCAGTGGTATGATGTTACAAATATATCCATTGATATAGGGTGATGTGCAAAACTTTCGTTACACGGCACTCAAGCCCACATCTCATTCTATCTGGGAGCGCCTGCTCTAACTCTTTACTTTACTAACACCCGTTCTGCTCACCACTCTTTCTACGCTACAACGCATCTGCCTGTCAGTAACCAACCGTCAACAGTCTGGCCCAGGCAGTCGCTGTCGACATTGAACCCAGCGGCGCTGACAGATATTGGGTATTGAGATGATCAAATAGAGGTTCTTTTTTATTTAACCGCTTCTAACGATGGTATTCAATATCTGTCAGCGTGAGTGGGTTCAATGTCGACAGCGACTACCTGAGCCAGGCCGTTGACGGCTGGTTGCTGACAGATAGATGCGTTCTAGCGTAGAAAGAGTGATGAGCAAAAGCGGGCATCAGTAGTGCAACGGATTAGAGCACGCGCTCCCGGATAGAGTGAGATGTGGGATCGAGTCTCACTTGACGCGAAAGTTTTGTACATCACTCTACATGAAAGAATATATACGTTATAGCACCTCGTGGCTTGGCTTAGGAAGATAATAAGTAATACGGAAGCATGTCGAGGTCAAGAGATAGTCGGTCTTGGGAATTGTCAATAGAGAGTCGTCGTCCTGCAGCTCCTGTATTGAATCCGCTTGGACTGTCAGAGGCTTTCGATTCAACAGTGGAATAGATTCCAAACAGCTTTCAGGGAACTAAGAAGTCGATGACGAGTCTTTGTCCTCCTGCGGCTCTCGCAGTCAGCAGGGAGAAAAGTCAGGGCTTCCAGATCTCATGCGTTCACGGAAGAATGGCTTCCAAACAGCCTTCAAATCGAAATAGGAGAACAGCATTCCGCTTCCCAAAATGGTTCTCTTACCGCCGTTTTCTATGCCCTCTCGATTCCGCCGAGGTCAGCCCTGCAATCATCAGCTGCTGCCGACACCCTCTGCGTCCATCGCGTGACTGACTCTCGTCGTCAGACTCATGCCCTTCTCGTCGTGTGAGGTCAGCTCAGCTCGCTCCCACACAGAAGCACTGCGTCCTCAAAGTCCCGCCAACCGGGACTTTTCCCAGTTCGCTATTGATCGATATCGATCGATATTGATTTTTTATCAAGGGCTTCATTGGTGCTGTTTGTTCTGATCAGTTTTATTGATAAGCCACCTTCGCTGAATATGGACTTTCTCAGTGCGAAAGTAGTTTTCAACACTAATCGAAGTCATTTGTCTTGATTTGATCGGTGCATGTTTGTTATTCAGGGCTGTCAAAGCCATCCTACTTTATTCTGTGCCATTTGTATGTATTTTACGAAAATGACTTCTATTGTCGGAGTTAATAATCGAACGGATTGGCTGTTAGTGAATGATCTACCTCTGAGCTGTCCTAACAACCGCAGAGATTACGGTATTCTGAGTCTCTGTAGTTTTCTCAAGGATTTTTAAAACAGTCAGATAAAGGTCTGGGTCCTGCTAGCTTTAGGAAAGGATTGAGCGTCGTTCGTTGTTTTTCAAAATGAGAAAAAAAGGTGTCCTGATGCTTTTTGTTCGTGTTTTTACTTATATGAACATTTGAGCGATTTTATCAACGAAGATTCCTTCTATTTCCATAGAATTGACGATGTTTCCTTAAGTAAATTCTATCGGATTCCTTTGTAGCACTCGTCTTTTCGACGGTTGTTGCTCGAACTTATCCAAACAGCATATTCTAAGCGTTTCATGAGTTGTGATATGGGCACTTGTACAGTGCAATACACGTGTTTCGGCCTTGACAGCGTCGTCAGTTGCACAGCGCCTTTCGTCAAAGCCAGTCTCTCTCGGGGAGAACCAGTCCCCACGTAAAGGAATCGTCGACGAACATGTTACACCTAGTGTAAAGTGAAAATTCACTTCATCCACGGATAACATATCGCTGCATGTCCAGTGACATGATCACCTGACGTTGCAGTGATTAGCAGTCGATTGCTCAAGGCTGGTGTTTTGATAATCAATACTTTATATTGCTTGAATTCAGTCGTCTGTGGATGAAGCTGAGTTGCTTCAACTGTCGTACGTTAAGAAAACCACGGTGCTTGTGGTGCTATCCTCTGTACGATCTCTCAAGCTTTTTATCCAATATCCAGGCTGCACCTCCTTTCTTCTATACGTAATTGGTGATACTCTTGGTTACATAAGGTAAAGTAATTCAAAATTGTACAACTTCTTTCTCTTTACTTTTTTTCTGGTGTCATCCTTAGTATTGACAGAAATTGTCAACTTTATCTCTTTCTTCATCATCGTTCTTCGCCTTCTTATTGTTTATTCATTGGTGTTTTTAAGTTTAAAGATTTATCACACACGTTTTGAGCCTATTGGGAGGTCTGGTAGGGCACTTATCTATACAAGACGGGCACGTTTCGTCTTTACAGGCGTATCAGTAACACCGCTTCAGCCGATCCCTTGGAGATACATACCTATTTAAAAGAAATCTATGCCGAATAATAAATCACCGCAAGTCAGGCGATAAATCCCCAACATTGCAGTGGCCAACAATCGAGCTCGTGGCTGATAAACGTATCGTTCCTCTTCATTCGACTCTTTTTATAGACCTCGCTCAAGAACAGTAATAATCTTTTGATTACATAATATGTTTTGAGCCTTTTGTGATGTAGGTGATGTAAGGGTGTATCTCCAAGAAATTGTCTGAACTGAAAGGCACTGTGCTACTGATGAGCTTGCAATGGCGAACGGACCCTCAAGTACTGTATAAGTGTCTAAGCAAATCTCACAAAAGGCTCAAAACATGTTATGTTCAATAGATTATCAATATGTTGAGCGGGCTCTATAAGAACAGTCAAATGAGAAGTTATGAAAGATTTATGTTTGCTGAATGTCAAAATCAACTACGGTCAAGGAAGGTAAGAGTATGATCATGACGGAGAAAGTAGAACCAATTAGTTTGTGAATAGTGCTCAAACAAACACCACTACAAGTTCCAAATGCGCGATTACGGATAGAATTACCCAAGAACTAGTATTAATTCATGACAAAATCCGCGTTTAGTTGGAGTGTTTTAATCCAAGAAAATGAATTCGCCAAGTTAGTTTTGTAAGCGATATAAAACTTCATAGAGCAATACGCACTATGTAATCACCATCTACCACTTCTCTCATAGCAAAAGTTGCAGTTGATGAATAATTCTCTTTGCTTTGCGGTCTATTAGTGCTGAAGTCGTCTACGCGCATTCTGGTACTGGATTCTACTGCACCTGCTTAGGACTAAAATATCTAGGTGCATTTTGACGAAAATTCTACTTTACACCTAGTCAGAACTAAATTCTCAACCAGCTGAAATTAGGTACATTCCAGATTTTTTAGGTTTTAAGAGTAGTGCAACTGGATGAAAGCATTTTGTTCATAGATGATGGTGCAGGAGACTTCTGCAAAGTGTGGACACACGAAACCACGCTTTGTCATGAAGGAACACAATGGAGAGGCGGATGGCTGCCAGTTTCCGTCATTTCACTTCAATGGATACCATTTGTGGTTATAATGCATGCAGATCGTTATCTTTTCTCGGTGCTGCCCACAATTCGGGACTGTTTGTAAAACTTTTTTCGACCCACCTTCAGACCTGTTTATTACCAAAACTGTATTCGGCATGAATTGAAGACGATTGCTTTTCTTTGTTACGTTTCAGCAAAATTATGCAAGACCAAAACTCGATCCGGCTTTGCAGCGTAGGTTTCCTATTGATATCTTAGGACCGTCTCCAGACAATCTTGCCAATGTACCGTGCTAATTTATCGGCTGTTTGATGCGTACTTTTTCATTTCAAGATAGTACAGCTTGGACCAGAAATGTTGCTTGTGGTTCTTCATCTCTAGAGTAAAGCGAAATCAAACAAGTCGAAAGAGAAAGTGGTCATTCCTATGAAAAATGAAGAAGTTGCGAACTTCTGAAGCTTGGATTGAGGCCCCAAAACAATTCTTGCCAGTTATTTAACTTCAAAGAAGGCCTCTGGCGCAGTGGTGCGAGGTGCCTAGCGACACACACGTGCTCATTGCTTTGATTCCGCACTCAAGGCTCATCCAGCCTTCCATCCTCCAGTGTCCGCGATTTGATACCACGCTTGTCTGGGAAGGGTGGGAGCGCCGACTTGATACATCGATAGTTCTCTGCGAGTCGTTTTGAAAGCTAAATATGCATTCAATCACCTCAAACGATTCTTGATAAGGACGAATGCATGACCATCCCTCAGGAATTGATCAACGATCAACGCCGTGAGATCCTTCAATGGTTTTTATCTAGTTTCAGGCTGTTAAATCTGCCTTTATAAATGTTACGTTTGCATTCTTATTTTTGTTTTTTTTTTATGTCATGCTGCAATAAGCCAATAGAAAAGGACATTGCGTTCCCATAAGATGCACGTCGACTTGACTCATTCACGCCCCAAGTACTCATTCATCCCAGCATTCACATCCGATATTACACTATCGTCGCTTTGAGTTTTGCTAGAGACTGCAGAAATTTTTTTTGTTCTGCTCCCATTCCATCGATATCGGTGTATGGTTTGAAAAAAACTGGTACATTTCGTTTGAAGTCACATATTGATCGCTTTTGTTGGATGTTGAATTTCATCAGTTTGCTCTCATTTTCTCCGATCTATTCTAAATTTTGACAGTGTTCTTCCTGTTTTCTTTTTGTTTCTCGTAGTCACCCTTTTGATATCGTGAAGTCATCATGCGTGTGACAAGCAGGTTTATTAGGAAGAAAATTCACATAAGTTTGCTCGCTGAACACTCAAATCATTGACTTGCCACCACAACATTCATTGCTTTCACAGAATTAGGTCTGAAGCAAGGAAGTGTAGCGGAGGACACGAAGGATATGTGTTTTGTAAGGTTACTATATCCTTTTGTATAAAGTGAGTATACACAAAGTGAACAACAATATGCCAACAATAGTTCTCCGTTTGCTTAGGTTTTTTTTTTGTAAGATAAAAATGTTTCAGAGATAAATACTGGAGCTAAGAGGAGAAAAGTGTTCTGCTATTCCCTTCCAGTTGTTTTAGGGACGTTGTCGGTACTTCAGTTGAATGTAATGTCTTCGTATGTGAAGAAAACGATGATTCATGTGAAATAAAAAATAAAGCGAACAGATGTTTTCCGTCGAAAGAATCCGTCACAAGACAATAATTCCAAATATTCGAATTGAACTCAAAGCGTTAGACGTTCTATCACCTGAAAGCAGTTCATATTTACAAGTTGAGATTATTTATTCAGTTGTTTGTCTGCAGTTAATTTTGAAATCGTTCAATATGATAGTGTATAAAATTTTTTTGAAAGAGATAGCTGTTGTTAGATTCGATTCAAAAAAAGGACAGAAGGTTTTTTTTTCACTTGACTGGCCAAATTTGCAAATGAGACGGCTTTCGTATTATCGTATGAAGCGTTCGATAACCAACTACGTTCTCGCCGCGTAGGATCGCCGATGCTCCGAGCAATAGATCCTATTATGTATGCATGCATGGATTGGTATATTAAAACGTGAATTATTGATATATTTCGAGAAACTACGATGTTCAACTTTCATTTACTATCCGTTTTTATCACGGCGGGCATCGTGTGATATGCAATCATGAGAATATTGAGGCACAAGGAAACCTCAGAATCCGAGGTAACTTGGAACTCTCGAGTGCTCTTTCTCAAAGCTCACATGTTACTTCCTACACCAACGAGACCCTCTTTCCTTGCCTCTCTTTCACCCATGTTTTCAATCGTATCGGTGTTATCAACAATCACTCATCCGTCAACCCCCGGCAGAGGTAATCGCGAGTTCGAAGTCATCTCATGATCCGAGTTTTGCTCGTATCTCAGCATTATCGTAGTTTTATGAGATAAACAATTAAGGATTTTTGTATAAATTGATAAGGTATCATAATTTCAAATTCTTTATTGCGTATAGAATAGACTGATTGCTGTAGCGGTGATTTGAGGCAGTAATTTTAATCTTTATGTTTGAGCTCCTTTATGCCGTCTTATCTGCTCCAAATAATGTTTAGAAATTTGCCTGATGAGTGTTTGGAGGATGAAGGATAAAGCGTTTGGTGTTGATGATACCCTCTAGTATCTACCATGAAATTGACTCTAGTGATCATTGTAGGGGTGAACAGATGTATACCTGGCCTTTACATTTACATTCGAGGGGATCGGCTCAGTATTTCTAATCTTTAATATAGGCCGGACACCAATTTCTCAATATCGGAAGCATGGTAGTCGTGATTTGCTGGGAGGTGGGGTCCAATAGAAAACCATCTCTGATTCTCAGGAAGTTTTTAACCACTGCGCTACACATGTCCCAATTTATTGAGTGGTTTATAAAAAGCCAAATGTCTACTTGATCCGAACATTCTTCTGCTCTGATCGTGAATTGTATGATTTCGTTGATGTGCGGATAAATTCCTCGCTGCAATAGCCACCGCGATTTCAAAGTTTGGTCCATGGTTGTTCGAAGTTCTCGCCAATGATGACATTTCCTTTGATGATGACATTGCAAGCTACGAAACATTGTTTTTGAACTGATCAAGGAGATTAGCATACGGACATGAGCATTCAACATCAGAATTCGCTTATCCAATCGTTCCATCTCATATAATTTCACCACATCAGAGCGACATCGCTCCTTCCACTCTTTAGTGCTCTCATAAACAATGCGATTCTTTTTCATATTATCTGTAGAAAAGGCATAATCATTTTTAAGCTGAAAGGATTTCTGTTTACTAAGACTTATGAGGAAATCTTACAAAAGTTTATTTAGGAATATGCAAATTCGTAGTTCTGTCTGATGTTTTCACACCAAAATGCTTTACTTCTTGCAAAACGTCTTGTTCTAGCGTGTTCTTGGTAATGTTCGGAAAATCAGGTTTGGGAGATATCACTGAAAATGATCACATTATTCCTAGTGATATTCTTTATTCAATTCCTGGTCATATTCCCTGTTCATACAAGATTGTTTTTTGGTCTATTAATCATCAGATCTCTAAAAGTTTTAGTAATATGTGACCTCCACGATTAGACTTCGTCTTAGGAAGATAACGAAACATTCTCAAAAGGACAGTTAGTTTTAATAACGATCTACTGCTATCTTTTCTTCCAATTTATTTAATATATCATTAACTACTGTTTCTGACCACTTTCCTGATTTTTCGAGTCAATCTGTCTAATCATCATTTTCCGTTTCCTCTTTACTGCCGCGATTTTCCTACTTACTTTAGTAACCGCTTCATCTTTACTGAGCGAATTGTTTCTGCATATCGATTTTCGATACTAATGGAGATTCGTCGTTTTGACATAGTTACCCACGCTGAGAATGAATTCAACATTTTTATTTGGCCCATTTTCTAATAAATCTGTGTCAGATCAGAGGTACTCGAGGCTAGTTTTAAGGAGTATTTTTAGAAGTAGAGAAAGTGAAACGTATAGTATCGAAAGGTTAATGTTATTCCTGTCCTACGTGCTACTGAAAAGGAACGACAAAAGCAAGTGGAGATGCTTATTCCTACTCGAGTTAACCGCTGACAACGGAATTAGAAGTAAAGCAAGTAATAAAATTCGTAATCTAAGATGTAACAAAGGCAAACCCTTTCGACCTTTTTTTTGAGATGGACTGAGTAGTTCTCACCTTCATATGATTTTCTTTGATGTGTGGCTAATAGATCTGTCTGTGGGAGATGAGCGATGACAGATTGGGTCTGGTTCGTGCAAGTCATTTATTTTATAGCCCTTGCACACCACAGCCTCTGCCTTCATTTACGAACGGGACATGAACAATGTCATCGATCTACACTCTGAACTCTAACTAGTCTGTGTTTACTGTTTGTATCATTATTAATGCTGCAGCGATCGCTGTTTATGCACTAAATCGACCATTATGTTCCTTCACTTCTACTATCGGAGCTGTGATTCTTCAGTCTATGCATTAATTTATATGTTCATGTCTATTTTGTATATTGTTTGCTAATATATGTACTACACGTTATGCTGGTTCTTGAGAGCTAAACTTCGTTTTGCATATGGATCCAATAAAACTCATTAGCAGAAAGCAGAACGTGCAGAAATATCCATCCCAGGGTGTTTCCAATTCAATACTCCAGGCACTCGGCTAACTCCATTTTGAAATGATAGCCATGGGATTTGCCAACTTGTGCTAAGTTACCTTCAGTACAGTAGAAGTCTTTAGCAGAGGCTCACCAGAACCTGAATGCCTTGCCGGTATGGAGTATGGAGTACCTTAGAACATCGTCTACACCTACTCTAGCACTTTGGATTAGCAAACCATAGAGGACACAACGTTATTCTGAGAAAATACTTATGCCCTACGTATTCAGTTTTTCTCGCTATCGCGACCTAATAATCATAAATGTGAGGGAGTGACTTCCTTCAGCTTTTCGGCTATATATTTTTCCTATTTGAGAAGTTTATAAGATATATTTAAAAGCAATTAAATGCTACAATTCTTATGAGTGTCCACGAATTCGGCTGTGAACTCATGTTGCCTCCCACGCATTGTCTGTGCTCAGCTAGCTGCCTATTACAACGACTGCTCGACGTGTCGAACGGACAGTTGCCGTCATCGTTAATATAGTCATCGATTGCTTATCAACTTTCTGTTTCGCTAATCTTCTCATGTTTCATTTCGTCGTGAATCGTTTCGCTTCAGATGGTATGTGCGGCGGGAATGGACTCGTCACAACATACCAACGGCGAGCTCGCTCACGGGTTCGAAAATCTTGTCTGCGTGAGGTAAGAAAGTACCCATGGTCCTCCACTGAGAAACATTTTTTCATAGGTGAATATTAATTGAAAGAAAATTTTGTCACGGCAATGTATAAAATAGGTGCATTTGTTCGAAGAAGCAATCGACCTCCAATACTAATTTCTATTATTCGATTGAAACACCACTCGATTCCCGATAGAACATCCGTTCAGCGATCCCACTGTTGAAATAATCAGTATGGGAGTCTTAAAATGATGTTATTTCCACCGTTTGTTTCGGGTATTTTCTTAAGACCATGCGCAAGTTTTAATATGCCCGATAGTTTTTTTTTTTTTGAGCCATGCATGTGGCCTGTTATGGGCAGTTGTACAATGCGATACACGTGTTTCAGCCTTTCAGCCTCGTCAGTTGTACAGTGCTTTTCGTCTTAGCCAACCTTTTTGGGAGGGGGAACCCAACCTACTTATATAGAGAAGACGCAGACGTACTATTTACGCATGCCATCAAGTGAAAGAAATCATTGAATGGGCAGTGTTGTACACTCGATTGCTCTTGGCTGCCCCCGCGAGGATTTACTAATACGATAGGCAATGTGCAAGTGACGAGGCTGCGAGGCCGAAACACGTGTATTGCACTGTACAAGTATTCAAAACTGACCACATGCATGGCTAAAAAATATTTATCAAACATCATGCTATTTTTATTAGCAACTACCATAAACGTTTAGGATAGGACATCAATGCGAATTTATATAAATAGTCGAGAAAACGTCATTTTAACCTGTTTGTGGAAAGCCTTCATATTCGTTGCTAAGATGGGAAAGAAAGTATATTTATGAACTGAATGATCAGTTGATCTGTTATTCATAAGATATAACCACCGTAATATCGGTAACACCGTGAACAAATCGGCAATTCGATCAGAGGTTTACATTGTGTTTCGAAACGTAACTGTAATACACTACAAAAATGCATTGCAAAAACAGAGTCTGTCTATCCAGTTTTGGTCAACAATATGTTTAGAAATAACGTGCTTGTCATCTTTTTTCTCGACGATAAGCAGTGTTTTCCAGATGCAATGACGGTTTCTCTCTTCAAGATCAAATTGTGAATTCGTCGGGACAAGTATGGCACTCGGAGTGTTTCGTGTGCGTATTGTTTCACCATAGAATCACCTCATCTCATTTCAACGTGGCACAGTTACCAATTATTGGGCGTTTGTTTTTTTCCTCTTCGAGTTTGAAGCGGGATAGAAATTGTCCGTGACATGGTAGGCCTTTGTTGTTGTCGCATGAAAAGAGATATAAATGATATGAGAATTTCTGAGCGAGCATAAGCAAATAGATGAAAAAAAGATATGCGGCCACCTGCGGTGTCAGGTCGTAATTGACTATGATCCCTTGTTGGCGATGATCCTTTTCGTGACATTGTTTGGGCTTTGAGCCATATTGCCTTAAAAAAAACTGGTGTCGGATACTCTTCCGTTTCAGATGTGCACAGTGTTTTGAGCCGTTTCCTGATGGAATTTACTTTGAATTTGAAGGCAGGAAATATTGTGAACACGATTTCCACGTTTTATATGCGCCATGTTGTGGAAAGTGCAGTGAGTTCGCCTTAATCAAGCAGTACACTTCGGCTTCATATCACCTTCGTGCTGATTTTCAGATGAATTCATCGTTGGCCGCGTTATCAAAGCGATGAATGCAAGTTGGCATCCGGATTGCTTCCGTTGTGAACTCTGTTCGAAAGCCTTGGCTGATGTAGGATTTCTTAGAAATGCTGGAAGGTGAACTTTATTTTCATCACTTTTTTTTATCCATCTGTTTTACACGAGTCGATGCCACAGACTATGGTGGCCAGCTTTTCTGCATTTGATCTATCTTTTTGCATCATGAATAGAAAGTTTTTATATTTTGCCCTTGAATTCGAAAACTGCTTGACGACATTTGGTTTTCGGAACATCGTAGAATGCTGATCGAGTTGATTCTAACCATACTCCTGTGATAGCTGTGCTTAGATGTTTCTAAATGTTCACTGCATGCACTTGTCACTTTTAAATAACTTTCTACCGCTACCAGAGTCCTTAATTTTATTTTACGATATAAAACTCTGCGCAAATAGTGATCTTTTACCAGGAATCTTTACTCTTAATGATCCATTAATTAAAAACGCAAAAATTAGGTTAAAAATTATGAATAGTCATCCATCATTTAAGGATTGAGAGGTGTTAGATCTAGTAAAACGTTCATATTTAGCAACAAATGAATTATTAGCATTCTGTTATCATTTTCATTGGAACCATTAAGACCACTATAGCATGCTTTTTGATGGTAGATTCCTTTAAGGGAACAAATTTCATGCCTTGGTTTAACGTCGTTGGTTGCTAACAAGCATGAGTGCTCTACACTCTGACACATGCTACTTTTTGAAGTTGTGGGAACTTAAAACACATTCGATATATCCTGTTACAGAGGTGTTGCCCTCCTAACCAGTGGGCCTACGCCTCATACTATACATTACTCTATAACAGGTATACGGAGGCGTTGTTTATGGTGATAACGGAAATTTTGTGTTATCACCAGTTCTTCAATGGATGGATTGCGGCTGGAAGTGAATATGCATAAATCCATATCATTGACTGTTTTTAAAACCTCGCTTATAAACATAAACAACGCTTCCCATCCCTGTATAGAGTAGGGTTCAGTTGGGGGGGGGGGGGGGGGGAGGGGGGGGGGGAGGGGAGGAGGGGGTTTGCCAATGATGGGGAAGGCGACATCCCCAACACGTACATATGGCTCTGGCGTTATAACCTCAGTAAGACTTTGACACTCTTACATGATTTATCAAATTTTTATAGCGAGATTTTTTGAAATAGTCGATGAGATGGATCTGGGAACACACTGTTTTGTGGCTGCAGTTTCCATAATGGATAATCTACTTTGGAAAAGTCTCTTTGGTAATTTAAAGCGTTTTCAGAGGATTGCGAATTTCAAGTATCAGTAGCCAGAGGAGTTGCATTCATTCCAAGTTATAGTTCTTATCATTAGAAAATCACCTTTATAGCTGCACTGTGAGATAGTGGAACTTCTGTTCCGCAATCTTTCCTCATTTATGCGTGATCGGACATCGCACTTTGAGAAATCTCTGCATTCTCAGATTCGTCTGCTTTTCTCATATCCATCATCGAGGGAGGTCCTTGATTTTCCGTGTGGATTCTTCTCGTCCTTGAGGAATTTGTTAGCTTCCTGAATTTCGTTGAATGCTGATAGAATTGATCCTCTCTAATGTTATGAAATTATCGGATAGGGTACTCAAGGGCAACTGCTCGCTTGTGTGGATCGGAGGTCAGTGGGAGCCATCCTTGGATAAGTCTGGTCAACATTCCCAATCTAGGAGGGTTGAGGTATTCGTGAAATTTTCAACCAAGCCGAACTAAGGTTTTACTAGTAACCTGAACACTGTTGTATCACTACGCTACTCGCTCCACTTTTTTCTTCTCTCTCATATTCTTCATTACATGACCTATTTGAAAAGGTCACGAATCTTCGCAGTAATCATATGAAAAGAGCAAAAATTGATTTTCATTGGCAACTGGATGACCTGCGTTTAAGAGGTTGTGTGAAATTCAACACAATTTGCTCTAGACTGACACTTGGCTGATTGATAAAGTGATTCTTATCAAATGAGCTGTCCTCAGTTATCCCATTGATCACAATGAATAACCAGAAATAATATCAATCTGGGGCAGTAAAATCATCTTGAGACTAGGTTTTGTTCGAGATAAATAGCGACTCCTGAGGTTCCGTCAATAGTAGATGAGAATTTGAAAACTTCTGCTCTCACTGATGAGGCAGCCTGTTTGCTTTTTCTTAAAGCGCTAAATGTCAAAAGTGAAGTAGGAATTTTTGTATAAACGCAGAATACACTGTCTATTGATTTGCATAACACATGAAAAAGGACAAGAACTACGGGAGCCCTGCATCTTGTCAATGAAATCGTTTTCAATGTTTTTGAGTGATAAACAAAACTTCGAACATCGGGCGGGATTCGAACCCGTATATCACCCTTTCCAGGAGCACGTGCTAACCATCTCGCCAGCGGCGCTCGTTCTACCGTCACTTTTTCTGCGACACAATTGCATCGATCTGCCAACGGTTTGGCTTGGCAAGCGCGATATTGGCAATGAAGCCAGTCACGCTGGCAGATAATGAATATATGTGCTTTCAACTAGAATTCTCATCACCCACTTCTAGCGGTGGTAAAAGCTAAAAAAAGCTCTCGGCGTTGATCAATCCCTGGGGATGCGCCATTCATTTGTCATCGATTTTTAACCTCGTTTGAGGTGAATGAATGCATATCTGGCCTTTCCAGTGACTCGCGGTGGCCTCCCACTGGACAGAGTCAGTGCTGCTTATCCTCCCAGACAAGCCTAAGATGCCTTGTACCAATTACAACCCCGGAGGGATGGGTGGCTTGGTGAACCATGAGCGCGAGATCGAACCATTGACCTCGTATGCGACGCAGAGCACCTCTGACCACTGCGCCACATGCTCTCTCTAGCTGTGGTATGATGTTAAAAATATGTCCAACATTACATTATATCCAATACAGTTTCAGACTATATTGAACTTTAGCGAGGTCTCGAAACACTCGATTGCATTGATTATTATATATCCAACATTACTGAGTGATATGCAAAACCTTGAACGTCGAACGGGATTCGAACCTGCATTTCACCCTATTCAGGGGAACGTGCTAACCATTGCACCCTAAGCGCTCGTTGTGCCACCAATTTTTTAATGACTTTCGTTTTCTTTTGTTTGATAGACGATGATCGTTCTAAGGTTTCTGTTTGTATTTTGCTTTGGATTATCTTAGCACAATATAAAGAATCTCACACACACTAGCACACAGTCACTAGTACAATATTCGTTCTCATGCCACTCATATCTCTTATGTCTTCGCTGGTGATCAGCTGACTCATCGAAGTATAAAATTCAGCAATACACATATATCTGCCATACATCCCATTTGCCTGAACTCAGTGTCTCAGAGATTTGTAAAGTGGCACAAACATGATGCTGTAACATGTGTATAGCAAGTCGTCACAACAAACTCACTTTTCTAGGAATTGAATAGATCTATAAGTGGTGAAGATTCAGTTGAAGCTTAGCGAAGATTGAGACTATAACTCTTTCCAGAACGAACTACCTACTTACTGGACGATGATCGTATAATCCACCCTTCTTTTGATGATGATGATGATGAACAAACACGAGATTGTCAACAAAACTTTTATTCAGCACTGTACCGACTGATATTTTCTCGGTTTTACCTTCTTGAAAGCTTAGAAACGTCAAATTGACTTGAATCCACTTAATCAAAGCTTTCATAAGCTAAATAGAAGAAAAAAAGTTTTCAGCAGACATCCTTATCAGCGGCTGTGTAAGTCGACTGTTTTTTAAGACATCAAAACTTATTCAACTAAGACAGCTGAGCAATGGCTGCGTTGAATTACGTGTTCATTGAGTGATTTTTAGAAACTAGTGACGTGAAATTTGGACTGTGTTCGTTGTTTTAGAGCATTGTGTCGCGAATGCAACGAAAGGGAGAAGGCGGCCGGATCGGGACGATACGTCTGCCACCGCTGTCATGCAATGATCGAGGAGGGACAGCATATCAAATACCGCGGCGATTCGTTCCATCCTTATCATTTCAAATGCAAACGTTGCAAGTTGGTTGAATACGATCCCTAAGTTGATGTATAGCCGAGATGAAGCATTTAGGGAATATAATTTCCTTATAGAGTGCTGTGCAAAAACATTTGCATCAGGTGGGATTCGAACGCAGATCTCACTCTTTCCTGGAGCGCGTGCTGGACCGTTGCACTACCAACGCCCGTTTTGACACCACTCTGTCTACGCTACAACACGTTATCCGTCAACAGCCAACCGTCTGCGGTCTGGCGTGGGTAGTCATTAACGACATTGAACAAACTTATGCTCACAGATATTGTCAAAACGGGCGTCCGTAGTGCAACTGTTCAGCACGTGCTCCCGGAAAGGGTGAGATCTGTCTTCGAATCCCAGCTGACGCAAATGTTTTTGCACACCACTCTACATTATTGGGCTTATTGTAACATCATACCAGCGCAATAGGCGGTCAAATATAATGAATTTTAACTTATTATATTTCTTTGTTATTAAGTCTGTCACATGAGATGTTCAATGTTCATAAAAACTTTTATTGAGATAAGACTTTGACGTGTTTAGTCTTCTTTAGAGCCAGTGGTTCGGATCAATCGTTCACTGTGATTCGTCCTCGTTGTGGCACTTTGCTCTTAGTCGAATTCGAACCATCGGCTCAGAAGAAGACGAAATGCGTTGTAACGTAAGCCAGATGAAAGTTGTTGTCAACGCCTTATGCTGGAGGCTCAATTAACAAAGAAAAATGATTTACTGATTATGCTGAGGTTAGTCTCATTACAAGAGTTTGGGGAAGAATTAATCTAGCCATATCACTACGAGCTGTTCAGAACTGAAGTTTTGGGACGAAAAAATCATTAAGTTGCTTTCACTGATACACCTTCCTTTGGGTTGAATCGATTTGAGTGATTGAGAAGCTTTCGTTTTCTTCACTATCGAACTATTTATTTTTCTTACAGTAATGAACTGACCGTCCAATCTCGTGAAGTTGGTGGAGAATTGTATTGCTTGCGATGTCATGACACTATGGGTATTCCCATCTGTGGAGCATGTCATCGACCAGTTGAAGAAAGGGTAGTGACGGCTTTAGGGAAAAATTGGCATGTTGAGGTGAGTCTAAAAAGTGGAGCGCTTAAAAATCAAAAATAGACAGAAAGTAGAAGAAGGGTGAAAGAGACTACTACAAGATCAATGATTTTCTGTTCGTGGGAACAGAACGAGGAAATTCTTGTGGATCATGGAGGAACTAAAAACGCTGGTTTTCAGCACTTTGTCTGCTACGTTTGTGAGAAGCCATTCCTCGGTCATCGGCACTATGAACGTAAAGGATTGGCCTATTGCGAACAGCATTACCATAAGGTAAGTCCATACCATGCCACTATTTCATCATGAGGATCTATTGAATTTTGAATGATTTGTCATTAATGCTTTGTTTTAGCCTATATTGCGTGTATCTGGGGCTTTCTTTTTATGATGAAGATTCTAACTTTAGCAATTTTCCAATCTTCTATTTTTATTACTAAGCTAATTCGGTAGTATGAAACTACGCCTGGTGAACTGAGCTATTCGACAATGTGAACAATTTGACTTTCCCTTCACAATGTACGATGAGTTGGTCGAACATCGAACTCTATATTTTAAATTGAATGAATTGTTAATCGTTTTCTACCCTCGGGTCAGTCAAAGTATGGTCCGGATCATTTTCATCCAGTTCGTCGACTTTTGCTTTGGATTTTTCTCAATACCTCTACTTTTAATTTCGTTTCGCGTTTTCATCAATTTTCTTTTAACCGCTGATGCTTGAAATTCAATCTTTGTTAATTGGTCAGTATCTAATGACCCAATTTCCGAATAGGTAATATCTTAGGAGGGCAGGGAGGCTAAGTGGTTAGTGATGTATCCTGTCAGAGGCGGAGCGACTGGTTCGATCTGCTTTCCCAACACTCTCTTGCAATCACGTGGAAACGCCAAAGCAAGGTTTTTTAAGATCGCAGAGATATCTAACCCCTCACTATTCTACAATATTCATAAAAAAAACGAAATCCTTAAGTAATGGTCAAGACAATACGCGAAATGTCCTCAAACGGTTGGTTGCTGACAGACGGGTGTGCTGTAGCGTAGACAGAGTGGTGACGAGACAGGCGTCGGTAGTGTAACGGTTCGAGCACGCGCCCTGGATAGGGTGAAATGCGGGTTCGAGTCTCACCTGACCCACAAGTTTTGCACATCACTCTTCATCAGTGGGTACATTTATAACAACATACCACCGCTAGAGGCGGTTAAACAAAAAGGAATTGTGTTCTCAGATCTTCGCACCACGAATGCGAGAAATTGGATCGATTGCTAGAATCAAATCCAGACAATGAAATCTGATGGCGGATTGTGTAAAATGAAAAACATTCCTCAAGTCGTTGAAGGCAAAAAAATCGCACAGTTCTTTTGATGAAATTCTAATATGACTTTTGTATTAAGCTCTATGGAAACGTCTGCTACAAATGCGGAGAGGCTTGTGGTGGCGAAGTGTTCCAGGCGCTTCAGAAATGTTGGTGCATCAAGTGCTTTACGTGTTCCTTCTGTGATAAGAAAATGGATCACAGGTGAGATTTCAGCAGATTCCTTTTCGTTCTCTCCATTTATTGTCCAGTGTGGCAATCTGCACAGTGTACAACGGAAATAAGTTTAATAGAAGCTGACTGAACAATATGAAACTCGCTCGAAGTCATGCTGCCATCAAATGGAAACGCCCCTTTAGAAATTTCTAGGTGTTTGAACGCACTAGGTTATTTGGAAAATAAACTCTTTATTTACACTTTTGTATCATGCTGCTTTCAGAGGTAATCTAAACTTTTGCAGGACTAAATTTTACGAATTCGATATGAAGCCGACATGCAAGAGATGTTACGATCGCTTCCCGATGGAATTAAAGAAGAGGATTTCGGAAACTTTGAAGGACCGAGAAATCGAAAATCAACGTCGCCGTTCCCAAAGTCCGTCCACGTTGAGGCACACATAACTGGAAGCGTTTCCTTTCTCCAGTTAATCCCAAAGATGTTCAACGTGGTCAGCAAGCCCTGCCAGCATAGACCTCGTGCGATATGTCGAGTCATGCACCTATATTTCTAAAATTTTTTTTTCAATCGAATTTTGGCTGATGATAGACTTTTACAGCTGGTTGATAATGAACGGATATGATAGTTCAGTCCTTTAAGATATGCAAATGCTACTGAATATATGAGCATTTTTGCAAAAAGAACAATCATTAGTTTTACGGACTTTGGTTGTTATTTACAATATCACTGCTAAATTAGCCCATCATAAAATAAACCCAAGATGTAGAGTGGTGTGCAGAAACGTTTGCGTCAGCCGGGATTTGAACCTAGATCTTACTCTTTCCGGAAGCATGTACTAAACCGTTACACCACCGACGCACGTTTTTTGCACACCACTCTACATCATTGGGTCTATTTCAACATTATAACACCGCAATCGGCGGTCAAATAAGATGAATTCCAGTCATAAATAGTCTCGCATTTTGATGCGATATCTGTTCAGTGTGGTGTTTTTTCTTAGTTTAGGAAAAAAACTTTGCAATGTGGAGCAAAGGCATTAAAATTCCCATCTGCAGTGTTGTTACCGCTTCTCTCTATATGTTTTATTGATCGAATCGAAATATTCTAGTCAAATACGAATGCCTTTGTCTTTTCTTTTTAACATCGCCTTCCAATGGTACTTTGTTTTGAATTTCATCAGTTTCTATCAATCTAGAACTACGGAGAGGGCAGTAGTGAGCTTTTTGCGCGAAATAAGTACAAAAAACCTATGTTCTCAAGGCGCTTTCTAATCCTGCAGTAACCAACAGATGAAACAAAATACTTAAAAAAGTGGTCGAGATCAAATAGAAGTTTTCATTGAGTTTCTGTCGTTATTCTTAGCGAGTCACTATTGCACTGCTTGTTTATGCGATAATCAAGATTTTCTGTGCCTGAAAATTGTATTCTGTGAAAAGTTAGCTACTGAATTTGAACTACGTAAACGATTACTCTCACCACACTCCCTTAAAAGCGACACACTCGATTGAGTCTGATCAATATGAAAGACTCAACTGCTATCGCCAGTAGCAAATCAATCATGGAAGCCTTCTTATGCTGAGCAGAAAAGATAAGTGATTCTAGACACTGACAGATTTATTTTGTCGAAGTCAATAAAGTGCCACGTGTTTATATGGGGTGTATTCGATAACAGAATGAGTTTATCAGTCGACCACTGATGAGCTATTACCACCAGCAAGAGCTGTTGTAATGCAAAGAAATCATTTTCGAACATTTTCACATTGTGCTAGCTGGTATGAGTTTTGCTGGAAAATCAAATCTGTCGTTTTCACACCTCAGTGACATTGAATTTTTGCCCACTGTTTTGTTCTAGAGCATTAGGTTGTTTGATCCACAATGTTTCGAGGTTGACGTTACAGGAAGTTTGCGGTGTTTGTGGATTGAAAGGAATTATTCTGATCATGGTTTCGTGCCGTTCTCGGAGACCTGCTGTGTTGGTGAAGTGCATGCGCTCTAACGTCGTTATCTCAAGAACTTAGGAAGAATCATGTAGACCAGCATTTAAATACGTTCATGGTGGGGGAAATCATTCGGTAGGCGGAGCCACACAAAAATACAAAAACTGTGTGGTTAGCATGGCCTAACATAATTTATAAAAATTTACAAGGTAAGGAACCGAATGAAAGAAACGCTGTTTGAAGGGTGTGGGAAGACGGTTCACTTGAGAAAAGATACTAAGGTTTTCTAAAAGAGCATATAGGAAAGCTTTGCCTGAGTTTCATTTTTCTCTTGAAAGAGACAGTTTGAATACGTTTTTGATATGCCCATCCTTACTTCGCATGCAGATCGATATTGAACAGCCTAGCAATCCTTGAATTTGCCTGTGAGGAAAGCCATAGATTTGACCGCCATCTATGGGTGTGTGGAGAGCAATAAAAGACATCTGAAACAGGTTATTCACTTAAAGGTGAACAAGCGACAATGGGATAGAGGGGATAGATTAGAATTTGCATAATAGTGATGGATTGAAATAGAAAGATATCATTATAATGTGCAGGTTCACGACGCAATCCCTTGCACCATTTTCATCGAACGCGCCACAGTTTCTGCTGGAGATAATGGCTTGTCCCATTATTTCTTCCGAATTAGTGTTTTGTTCAGTATTTTCTTTTTATATCGTGTTGTTGCCATAATGATGTGATATCTTCTTCTTGTAACACTTGGATTCACGACCTTAGCACCATAGTTCGCCTTCAGATGGAATGGGCTACAATAGAGTAAGGTAGAGAACCACCAGCTGAACGAAGGTCTAAGTTCCATGCTTGGACATTTATAATCTCTGCCTTCTGAGCCTTGGCAAGGCATATCGTTCCAAACCTTTTCGACGACAAGTAACGAATCAGTGCCGACTTTCACGAGGTACAACTCCGTGAGAGAAGAAAACGGCATCTTACCTTCTCAAGAATAGCGCTCGATTTCACATTGCAGTGTCGACTCTTCACATTCTGGAGAAACTGGGTCAGATCGCGGTAGCAGAATCACATTACAACCTTGATATTACTCCATCGGATCTCTTCCACGCCTTAAATATGCCGAAGAATGAATTGAAACACTACAAATCTCTCAAAAAATCACCTTACCGACTTTCTTGACCTCCATCCTCATTCTGCCTGAGAGAAAGTCATACGATGTTGACTCATCAAATAGTTGCATATCATTGATCATGACTGTTGTTGATTGATTCCTTCAAATAAGTAGCAACTGTATTAATAAAAGTATTGATATGCTAAATAGATCTTGGGGCACACAATAGTTCAAGAATTGTTCCAACTACGATTTTCAAATGAATACTTGCGCATAAGAAGCAAGAAACAGCCATTTTTGTACCACTTTGTGTTTAATAAATTGTGCTGTTGAAAACCCCGTGTATAGTCTCAAAACAAGTAGAAAAGTATGATTTACCGAATATTGGAGTTTCATTGAGTAGAGTAACAAAAATGTCATATTGTATAGCTGAGACATGTAGCCTCTAGTGACCTTTATTCCAAGTGAGAAATTTTTTATATAAACTGTAATAATGTGTTCTAAAGCTAAGTGCATTCATTATCTGCACAGCAAATTCGTTGTACCCGATGCAAATCGGGTACTACGTATGGAATCGTAATCGTTCTTTATGAGCGTCAGTTTCATAAAGAGAACACCTCAAAGTTTATGATAAGATGGGAAACATAAATAAAACTAAAATTACGGTTGCATACTGTGTTTACAGTAATATAAGCACCGAATTCTTTACAAAACCGTGGACTGGCTCTCTGACATGACAGCAGTTCGTCTTCTTTAGAAGTAAGAAAAGTGATTCACCCATGCATGAAGAATAGACGAGATATATGATTGCTATATAGATATTATTACCGAACTATCAGCTGTGTAATCTTTCTTCATTCTCGTAGGACTTATACTTTGCAGTCTAAGCATGCACTGGACGTGCACCGAGGCTCACACTTCTTGAATAACAATAGCAAAAACCTAAGTTCGTTCTATCCACTAATTTTGAAAAACGATATCAAATTGGGGAGAACAATTCCCCACTTTCCAAAAGAATCTAAACAGCTTTCAGTATTTGACGGGGATGTACTTTGCTTTGCTCGAAGGACGAATTACCTACGCAGTTGTAATTAATGCTGTCCCAAAAGCTGTTAAAACTCCCGTCACTCACATAAATAATTTAGGCGTACTACGCCTGTTATTATGGATAGCATTATTAAGGTGATAAGAAAAGTACCCGATCCCAAGTGAATTAAAAAAAAGGCTCACGCAGAGTAATTCAATTATCATCACAAATTACGACGACGCAGTACAACGCTATTAACCTCGCGTCAGCTCAACAAGGTAATTTTTAGAATTTATGCTGATAGTTATCCATTCCAAGGCTCATAGAGTCTTTCGAACTTTATATAATATCTACAGAAAATTTTATTGTATTCAGATTAAGGCAACCTGTTGCTGACATGTTTTTACCAACTATAATCTCTTCATACGTTAGTATTATCATGTGGCAGCGATTTTGGAATTTGGTATTTGCCTTGAGGAAGAAATGAAAAGACAATAACATTATAGATCAGAAAGGAAATCCATTTGAATTTGATGTGAGCCAAGTGATGACCTTTTCGGTTTTCAATCTGATAGCAGATGACAGGTTGATAACATAGGTCAAAGGGCACCGTAGGAAGCACTTCCACTAGGTACCATTGGCTCGTTTGTAATAGTGACGGACAATGTAAAATACTGATTCGCAATAGAAAAGAAGGGCATTGTATGAAATCATAGAAACTCGCTATGGAAACCGCACTGGAATTTGTTGTACACGTATTATTATGGTAGTTAACAACTATAGCCTGTTTTATTTTTTTCCATTTCTTGCTCAAGACAAGTAGTTCAACAAGCTGTGCCAGTAAGAATTTGTTATTGCTGTAGTGAAACGGTTGCTAGCAATGAATGAAGTCATTACCTTTTTGTTATGACATATTCTTTGTTTTTCGTTTGTTTCGTGTTCCAGGTGTAGAGTTTTTCACCTTTCCTGTTTCCTCAAACTGAGGAACGGATATCGAGCTGCGAACTCTATGAAAATCTCCGACTACAAAAAGTTCCCATTTTTTAACATTAGCTTGATCATGAAACACTTTTGCTAGTCCATCTTCACATAGCAATGGCTGTTGCTGATGAACTTTGAGTTTACATATATGTGGTGCAATGAATTCTCAAGTAATCGAGGTGTTTCAATCAATCACTCCATCTCTCGAGCACGAAAAACTCATCGTAACCATCTCTTATGTGAGGATCGTCGTTGCTCAACATTTTGCAGAAATTTTTATTGTTATGATATCAAGAGAATCTTTGCCCTGTATCATAATCCAATCACAAATGGCTTAACATTTATTGCTTTGAATGAAGTAAGACAGACTTGGTACGGCCACCTCTCTGTCGTGTAGTCACTTCATACAGCAACCACATGTCAGGTTTCTTGCCTTCTAACTGATTACTTCCAAATTTATTCATTTCTCATCACTAAAGAAAGTCTTTCATAGCTTTCGAGCCGATATTGTTCGATCTTTAGTTTACAATTTCCAATGATCACCGTTGACAGTGGTGACTTCAACCTTCTTCATCTTCAAAGCTTTCATCCATAGACAATATTTTATTCCAAAGATTGCACCGTGAGGGCACTAGTATTCAGCTGATCAAACACACTCTAATATAAGCAGTTCCTGCAGCGTGACATGGAAATACAGGCTTTTTTTAGCGTTGCAGCTTGTAATACTGTCATCATTCTGGTTCAATGCCCTAATGAAGTGCTTTAGTTGGACATCACTGGGTCACTAGCTTATCACAGTGACATCAAGCTCTTGTTTGTTGTTAATCTCGATGGTGTTTAAATAGAAGCCAGTTTTTTACAGCTGGATGGTGTGCTGAATTAGGCCCCCTCAAATAAGCTGTAAACTCCATCGATTGCATTTCGATTGGCCGATACAGCACATTGAGGATAGCCGATGGAGGCAGTCTCCATAAATGACATAGAATCTCCATCGAGGAATTAGTTCCCGACTAATCACCAAACAATTTGAGCGGGTTTCAACGTTCTGGGGTCGATCAAAATGAGCGATCATCTCGCTTTTTCTGTATGAGTTCATTCGCGGAAGTTATTAACAAACCTGTCATTAAACCACTCTGGGAGTCTAAGTTCAGAGATAGTGATTTGATCTCTTCTTCAGACTTGCTCACTTGACTTCGTCGGTTCCACGTGTCATGCATCTTCAATAGGATAATCCAGTTTTCATTTTTACCTCGCACAATGGCGGACAAGTGATCAGATAAAAACGGTTCAGACTTTAACGAAAACACGACCTGAAAAAAAGTAGTTTCATTTTCTCCTTTGATATATTTGTTGATTTTTTTGTTTTACTTTCCAGATCGCAGATTTTAAATTCGATCCTTGTTGAAGCTACTTTATTACAATAATAAAAAAGTGATTAAAACCACTCTCGATAACAATTAATGAGAGATATATAGTAATGCATAACTTGATCTCGATACTTAGAAACTGAAGACTGATTGTTACACAGAAGTTTTCAACTAAGACTTCTCTTTAGCAGTGTCTGTTTATGCAACAACCTTTGAGCGCGATGCTTTGTCTATAACCTTCACAATACAATCGTCTACCATGCCTATCATATTCGCGGCCTTCAAAAATTTTCCCGCTGCCAGTTATACGTGCAAAAGTGATCTATAATAGCGTGCTTGGAAAAAAAACTGGCGTTTGGTTTCTTTGAATCACTTTTTTCAGAGAAAATGAACTTCCTCCAAGAAATACCGTTGTCGACGATCACAACACTCAACACCGTGCTCCGCTGCATCGAAATAGCTCTGCAAATACAAAGCTCGGTCGTTGCCATCGCATTTATCATTGTCTTCTCCAGAATACGATCGATACATATAAATCTAATGATCGTCCTTGAAAGTTTTATGATATCCTGCTTGATTGCGGCATTGATCAGAATGTATCCAGCTACTCGAGAGCTCAGTTTGCCGGTAGAGGAACCTTATCCACATATGCACCATCTAATGTCTCATGTACGGATTTGCGTTGTATATACAGGTATGTGACGCAGTTGTGTTTCTTCGATCCCTTCCTTCAATGAACCCATTGTTATCTAGGCCAAGCATATGAATTGATGACTTCCACTCCACATTGCCGTTCTGTGGTACATCGGAAATTTTCTCTATCACAATGTGGCACTAAGTTTCGAGAGAGCCACTATCACACAAGCAAATACGAACGATAAATTCGATTCAGAATTGAGAAACATTAGATGAGGTTTTTTATTTATACGTAATCAAAAATTTTCAGTTACACTCCATCCTCTTTTGATAGTTTTTGAGCGATTATTGGCCGTGGTAAGATCAAAAACGTACGAGGGAGAGAGAAACGTGCCACTGCTGTTATTTCTAATATTCTGTATCGTAAGTTATTCGTATGTTCAGAAAATATTGTTCTCAAAAAGAAAGCAAGAGATTAAGGAAAAGTGATAGATCCGTTTTTATGTAAGAATTACGTAAACTAATGAAGATGATTACACTGTAAAACAGAACGTTTTGCTTTGTTAACATAAAATTTTAGTGGTCATTCTGTTTTTTCGTTGTGTTTTCACCGGTTCTGATGTCTGTACATTGGATGCTCGCCTTCTTCTTTTGTTTTCCAATACATGGCATTTCCATTGCGGTAGGGATATCTGTATAAAATCAATTCGGCAATAACTACGATTAGTTACCTTGGTTTCTATACTATTCATTTACTTTTCACGCAGTAAAAGTGATTACATATTTTGAATATGCTTCCGGGTGACATTCTTGTTTGAATTGAAAGATTTAGATCTTATTATACATTCGTCGAAGTAATCTGGCATTATGGCGGAAGAATCGAGGAGTGCTTCAAATTTCTCATAATTACCAGGTACTGATTTGTTGCGAATATTGTAGAGCCTTAGAAAACTATCCAAAATGCAACTCAGTGCCTTTACCCAGAGTAATGTTGCTAATAAACTGTCACAACAAAATGAAATCAGCAGCGTTTGGGAATTAGAGACATGAAGCCGAGGGTGGGTACTGAGCTCTTTTTATCAGACGACTCGTTCCAAACCCTGTCTTGTGTGAAGCAGATACGAGGTCGTAAATTGCAAGATTTACCAATAATAGCCGGGGTTTCGATGACTTCGCATTATAATTGACACGCAGTCTACTCGAACACCATAACATGAGCAGGAAAGAGCACATCATGCTAATATTACTGGCATGTGAATAGCTTCTGTCAGGTTCTCCTCTGGGATGTAACCATAAAAATACTAAGAAGCTGATGTTAACGCTCAAAAAATTTAATGGCTGTCATCCAACCATTGGTGTTTTGAATGTGGAGCATCAGAGGTGCAAAGACATTACGGCAGCCTCTTCGACCTGTGAAGTAAATTGGTTAAAATTTGAGAAGAGCGATGTAAAAAATAGAATGGATTTGCATGGAGGCATTCGACATTTGCAGAGTATATGTATATTGAATTATATTGTTGGAATGTTCACATATTCAACACATACTGAGCACAGCGTTTCCTCCTACGTGTGCCAGATGGTACGAGCATTCTAACAAGTAATGGCAACATCTAGTGTTAACCTCAACCCATACGACCGCAAGTGTAGAAGCGCGGAAACAATGATAGACACCTCTTAGAATCTTGCACATAGCCTGCGAGAAAGTTTTTAATCTTTTCGAGGTTGATCGTCAATGGTTCACGTACGCTTCAGTGGTATCGCCCACCTTGTCAGGGTTTATAAGTGGGGATGACTAGTGGGACATGTGAATCTGATAATGCGGGCGATACCGCCGAAATGTACGTAAGCCACTGACGTATCAACTTCGAAAAGACTGAGAATATTCTTACAGACTATAATGAAATATCATAGCGACGTTTTTGAACAACAGTCGATTGGAAGGCAATGCCTATCCGTAGCGTACCAGATGCGACGATTCATCAAAGGAAAAAGAAGTCCTCGATTTATAACACACTTTATTCCATCGTGCAATGATTTGAAGTTGAAGCCGTATAGCAGAGCTCTCCGCACAGGCTTGATCCAAATTTCTAGGATCATTCCCAATATCTGACCCCAGTTCGATCCTGGGTGGAAAACACATTTTCGGTGGTTTTCAAAGTTTGAGTAACCAAACCGCTCCCGATAGCACATGTCTCAAAAAATTTGGAATTACACTTTTTCTCTGATTATGGCTTCTTTGTAACATTGAAAGAGCAAATTTAAAAGCATTCTCCTCATTCAAGTTTTTGCGCTGAACAAAGCTTTTCCTTAAGACTTTTGGTAACTACTCGACAGCTTAGATCTCGACACTTCTAATAATATAGTTGGTCCTTAGAAAGACGTTTTATTGCGCTGCGAGAGCCAAGAGAAGATTGCATTTTGCGGATTTTAACTATATTCATTATTGCACCTTTCCTTGATCCTCTGAGAAAAATGCGTCTTTTATTTTTTTTAAATTTAACAATTGTCTGATAGTTCATATTCTAAACATTACAAAGGTTTATTTTATTTCGAGATGTCTTTACTATGTGCTGAAGCAAAAAAAAATGAAAATTATATTCCTCATTAACACAGTCCTCTAGACTTTTAATAACAAATGGTATCTTAAATCTCGACAACTCCAATGATATATGTTTTTGAAAAGGCTTTTTAGTACGCTATAGCAGCCAAGAGAATGTTAGGTTTCTCACAGGGCGGCAGGGCCACCAAACCACCGCTCTTTGTCGGTATGTGAATACGATTTCGCAAAATTCCACCAACTCTTCCAGGACCCTTCGCGTATTACTCATGGTACACGCTCATGTTCGTGATTTTCTCTCGAGCACACACTTTTCGTCAGACTTATAGTAGTCACTTCATAGCTGAGAAAATTGCGGTTCCCATGGTTTGCTTGACTTTTAGAATAGCTTTTCTGATGAGCTGTGGCAATAGAGCACAATCTGCACAGCCAGCAATAGACCAGCAATAGGGCTGTGAAACTATGAGAAAATGCGTTTTTTTCTCGGAGTGCAAAGTGAGATTTGCAGCGTGTTTGCAAGATCTCTTCAGCAAGCAAGAGTTTTTCACTGAAACTTTAATAGCTACTCGATAACTTGAAAAATAGCAATTCCAAATATAAACTTACTTAATTGAATGGCAAATGTACGTTTTTAAAGCGCTGTAAATTCGGTGACGAAAATTGCGTTTTGCCTTCGAAATGTTTTGCGGTCTCGCTGTCGTTATACCTGGCTTTGCAATAGATTTATAGTGATCATCATATAGTTTAGGAAGTATAGATTCTAAAAACTGATTTGTTTGTTTGAAGTGATTTTTCAGTGCGCTGTAGCAAGGGGATTAAGATCGCGTTTTACGCTCTGAGTGAACAGCCCGTCGCTTGTACTTACAGTCGGTGTATTGGCAATTGTATAGTGAAATTTGATATTTTGCTAAAAGCCTTGTATAAAAGTCTTTTTTTGTAAAAAGAACACCCACGTGTCTTTGAAATATTTCACTTTTCAAGACAAGGCCACACCAATGGAGAAACAACGTATCTCCATTTCTTACTTCTTTTTATCAGACAATATGCAAAGGTTACATTCGAAAACACATTTTCTTCAATGTATGACTTATTCAAGAGCCTTATATGCTGTCTTTTAGCACGTAGTCGTAATAAGCCTTCATAGGTCCCACAATCATCCATTTGTAGAGCACTTCTATGGAGAACTTGGATATTTCTGACCCAAATTTTTAAAATCTTCCAGTGATGTTGTAAGTCTTTTGTTTAACTTATTTATTCAAACAATTATTTACAGAACAAGCATCGATCACTAGAAGTTCACCTTCAATATCAGTACCGTTTAACATTTACCCACGTTGCATAAAATTCTGCTTGTTACACTTAACAATCCATGCGTTACAAGACAAGGTACATTAAATCCTGAAATAATCAATTCCCATTTCATTATTGTCCATACACACAACATGAATTTTCATCCCAAATTATACAGCATGTGGAAGGCTACAACGCCTAAAAACGCATCACGGATGAGCAGCATTGAAGCAAGCTAAACAGAGATACTGCTTAGATCGACTGCACCTCTTGTTTAGTCGTTTAGTTTTGCTTTGAGCATCAGACACACTTATTACATGTTTTCCTAGAGTATGATCAAGATAAACAGCAACTGGCCGGTGAAATCCACAAGCAACTTGTGCTTGTTGTAGCTATGCACAACTTCAAATTCCGTCGTTGTGTCGATGATGGGACCGTGCGCTGTGGAAATTACTATAATATCTCTCTTGCCATTCTGTTTGAGCGCCATTATGCCTTTTTTGTTCTGTACGGCCATTGCGTGTACCTTCTGCAATTGGTGTTGCATGGATTTATTAGGTAATCCTCGCCTATTCTACCTGTACGTCTAGACCAACTGTAACAAGCCCTCGGCAAGTTCACCCTAGTATACCCATTAAAGGAATAGAGGTATCGGCCTTTATTTGATAAGCCATCCATTGGGTCCATCACATACTGTCTGAGATTCTCCGGTGCGCATGGGAGTTGTGCTGTACCTGTGTATGGCCACGTATTGTACGTGTATCTCTGCACAGTTTGAGCAGTTTCATTCGGTATCTGTAGTTTTTGCTGCTACCAATTACGTTGAACTTAAAAATTTTTCCGAGACGGAGAGGATTTTTCGCTTTATGTGGATTCCGGCACTTCTTAGATTGTACTCATTTCCTCACATCCACGAACCCACAGGTCTCCGAACATTGCCCGTATTGCTTCGACTTCGCATGAGAACTGTATTCATCTTGATGTAGTTGAATGGTGATCTTCCTGGGATGTCGGACTGGAGTGCAACGCTCAAACTATAGATATTATTTAGTTTGCAGAGGACTTTTGCATCAATTACCAAACTGCTTAGGGATGGCAGTCACTGTGATCGCGAGGCGAAGTCGACTCGGATCCGTGTTTAGAAGGTCAACATCACTATCACACCACGCTATACATTCCGAGGGTTCTTAGTGTAATGAAGAGAATCTTTTGGAAGCTGCAACAAAGTTGTTCAAAACTGAATTCTACATTTTTTTGGGCACGTATTCAAGTACTGACGCTTAAATCAGTGTACGATGGCTATTGTCGTTTAGCCCATGGTTGTCAATGGTCAGATTATTCAGTGCATCATGCCTCTGAAGGTAATATGATGAATGAACCCATTCGCGAAGTCGATACATGAACCTCTTCTTTCTTTATTCTTTGAACACATCCCATGAATACACGTCAAATCTACAACGCTGTTGGCCAAAAATATCACGTATTAAGTTAGAGAACTCGGTCATGAAATCACTTACGTCAGTTTCAAAAGTCAGAACGCAGAAGCTCCGGGGTGAGAACAGAGAACACACATTCACCATTAATTTACACCAAAAGGGCAATGCCCAATAACAAAAGTACATTCGGCCCTCAGAACGTGGGAGTGCGCAGCTACATTACAAAATCAAGAGGACATTGGAAGTGCACAACCGACCTAAATGAAGTGAATAACATATGGCTTACGAAATTTAGATGCTTAGTGACTTTCAAACCAAGTATAAAAAAACATGTTCAAATAAATTGCACATGTATAAAGAAAGGTTACGGTAGGTAACGATTAAGGAGATAATTTTCTGCTATCGGGCAGAGATATTTGAGGAAGAATTCTTTGCAGAACAAAGACCTTTTTGGACCTGCAGATATCTTGGAAAGCATAAATTTTGAAAAATTCTAAGTATGCTTGCTTTTTGTAAAAAACCGTTTTACACGCGTTAAGCGTTGTTGCTCATATTTTCGCAAGGACCAAGATCTTCCCTTAGACTACCAGCGACTGTACTGTAGCGTAAATTTTGAAGATTTCAAAAATGTATTTATAGCCTCTTTGCAGCGCTGTATCAGAGAAAATAAATTACTGCTTCATACACGCGTATTTCTCGCAGGACAAAGCTCTTCTTTTGTGAAAACCATTAGCAATTCGGTAGCATAAGTTTCGACTATTCCAACACTGTGCTTGTTTTTTGAAAAGACGGTTTCACATCACTGTAACAGATTAAATAATATTAAGCTTCAAACAAGCCGCACATTCCTTGTAGGCCAGAGTGCATGAGTGACTGTGGACCGACAGTGCGATCCACAGAACGCACAGCGCAAAATACATCCGGTATGCGATTTCTGTCTACAATTTCAGTACATAAAAATCTCTGAAATCCGCGCGATATCGCGCATCACATGTAAAACACAACATTATTTTTTCTACTCTCGCCTTAGGAGGAGTTTTCCAAAAATCAGGTACATTTGTAAAATCTCCAAGATTTACACTTTCGAGCGATTACTGGCAGTCTAAGGGAACAGCTTTGTCCTGCAAGAAAAACGCACGGATAATGTGCAATGAGTGAGATCGCAATTTTTTTTCTGCCGTTTTGCCTTGTGAAAATACGCGCCATAACGCGTAACATGTCAGAAACATTTAATCTTCGCCATTACAGCGCTCCTTTCTGAAAAGTAAGTATATGTTTAATTGCTCCGGATTCGAGCTATTGAATGAGTACACTAGTCTGATGCAAAGTTTGCAGGTAAGAGAAAACGTAGAAACGGCAAAGTGGTTGTTTCGGTTCATGGCTGTTTTGTCAATTCAGATTCTGGTAGGCTGGACGTCACTCGTTGTGCTAATTTATTTTACGTGAGTTTAATTTAGTCGCAAACAATCAACATATTCCAGATTTCATGCCGCATCGATTGGCTATATAAGCGATTTTATCTCCTATATGTTCCGTTTGTAAGAAAAACAAAGATAAACTTTTTGCGGAGTTCATCCCATATCTATTAGTGGCAAGAATCATGCTGTAATAAAGTCAATACTGAAATTAGCGCTGTCGTATTATCATCTCATAGCAAATAACACTTTAATGAGTGATGTTTAGGCACTCTTATGTAGCCCTGATGCAAGTAAGAGTATTTTCAAACGTTTCAGGGTGAATTCCGGTTCACTGCTTCTCATAAAGGTGCTTGGCTTTATTTTTGAAGTTTGTATTGCTTTACTATCTAACACAACATCATTTGTCCTGTATCACTATAACGGCAAAGTTAATACGGCATTAAAACGGTGGTTCAGCAAACGTGAGTCATTTAAGACATAAGAAAAATACTCGGGCTTCTTAATTTCGGCATGGTTTTTACCTCTTCTAATGGTTTTTTTCTACGCGTTTACCAAAAGACGTGTAGACAGAAAATAGCGGCCGGCGTGTAAGCATACCTAAATAAATTTTCTTGTTTCAAAATGAGAGACTCTCAGATTGAACAGTGATACTTACTCAAAAACGTCACATGAAAATCATGATGTAGACAGACTCAGAGAAACGTATTAGGTTGGAAAGAAAGTTTCCATCATTTGATAAAACATTCAAAGTTTATGCATAAAATCAGACACCAAACAACAATAACTATTCTTCAAAATACAGGCCATCATTATTCACCACTTTTTGCCATCGGTCCGCCAGGTTTCGGATCTGCCATTTTCCAAACCAAAAATCAAGTCTTCATCATCAAGTTCGGTTGATCGTCCGATTCTCGGTCTGTCGGTTAACTCTTCATATGCGGCCTTAAGCTCACAAAATCGCTCGCGGACTGGTGATTCTCCAACCGTACGGTCGCCCCAAGCTTTGTTAATTTGGCGAGCAGTATGCATCAACAAACGTTTTTCTTCCCTGGACAATTCCATTCCGCATGAGATATAGAAGAATTATATATCAATAGATGCGCGAGAAGCAGGCCTTTCAAATGATATGAAAATCACACACGATACATGCAAAAAAACGACATTCCCATCCAAACGATGAAAATTTTCTTTCAAGCCTAATATTATTGAAGGTTTTTCATCTGGTTCTTCCTACTTTGTAAAGGACGGTTCGAGCAACGCAGGAACCTTAGGGTTATTTTATGCGCGATTTCCACAGAAAAATCTATATATCCTCAAACAGAAAATGAAGTCTGGGGTCCACTTCACGCTTCTGAACTCTACGTCGTCTCTCTCATTAAGCTTACGTCAAGTTCTCATTTGTTCCTTTTTTTAGCAAGCATTCAAACAACGTTTTGAGAGCATTTTCTTGCGCTCAAGTCAGCGCACCTACCGTTAATCTGCTTCTGAAAAATTATAGAACATTTGGTGCATCAGAATCAATAGATTTTCACGATTTTAGGTTATCGGGATAACTCCGGGGAAGCATTGGGTAGGTCGAATAACATTGTGGGATTGGAGGGAAATCAGTTGAAATTCGACGTAAGCGTAGTAATTGCCTTTAATTTTGTTCCTTGTTTTGCTACTATTGTTGAATTTTTAGGTGAATGAGGAGGGCAGAAGCTACTTCAACCAGTACCAAGTGGCGTGGTCATGACAGTAATGGAGCATATGAATGGTCAATTCGCACGAGAAAAGGATATTGTAAAATGGTATAGAAATTCACTGAGGAAGCTTGAATGGATTTGTAGCAGTGGTGTCACTGTAGTAATTAACATAAATCGAGTGATATAATTTTTATCCACATTTGATTCAAGCAAAGGAGAAATCGTTCTGCTACAAGTCTAAGCTGAAGTAAAAGCAGATAGTTGACCTGCTGTGAAGACTGTTGGCCATAAAGAATACTATTGCACGACTTCTTGATACTACAGTATCAAAGTCTGAAATATGCACCGAACGATGTAAAAAGACCTATTTAAAATTGGCTTAGCACTGAATCGATGGTTGATATACTCAAGACTATGCGGACACGGTAATAACAAATGAAATTCAGTCAATGCAAATATGAAAAGGAGCGTCCTTTATTCATCGGTAGGGAGAGAAACTACAATCTCAATTTTAGGTCCAAAAATACTCATACCTTCGAATTTTGGTTGATTATATGTGCATTTCTTCCTTTGACAAATCAAAACAGAAAATACAGAATTTTGAGTAGTAATGATGTACGGCCGGTGGTGAGCGGTTACGTCGCTGATGCCTAATTATCAAACGCTACGGACGGCGCATGCAGACCGCCAAGTTGCCACCGATAGAGGATGGGAGCGCCGCTTTAGTTACTCACTACAGTAATCGCTTAGTAAATCGTTGGAGGTTCCCGAATACAAGGTACGGCTAAACTGATGGCACTTCAAAAGTTAATTGTTCTTCTCAATATCTCTCTAACCCTTATCACAAATCCCTTAATGTCCGACAGCACGAACTGTACCTCTACATTCCACTGCTTTGATAGACCTCGCTCAAAAAATTTGTAATCTTATAATACGATAGCATGTACTGAGCCTTTTATAAGGTCTGGTTTGGCACTAACTAGAGTACTAGACAATTCTTTCGCAGTAGGGAGGGGCTATATCACCTTGCAAGGGATTTAAGAGACACCGCACACCTGATGAGCTCTTCGTAAGGGCGATACAGCTGCCTAGCAGTGAACAAGTGTCATACCAGACCTCATAAAAAAACTCTAAATAAGCTACCACATTATGAAATTATTACTGTTTATGAGTAATCTCTGTATAAACACTGTAAACTGAAGAAATGAATTGAAGATATGTTGAGATTTGTGCGGGATGCGATGGCAAATGTAATGTTATTTAAAATACCTAAGGAGAAATAAAAACGCTCCACGATTCAGTACAGTCCAAGAAAATGTTTGAAGCCTTCTCGAGCTCAGCTCATCAGTGGCTTACGTACCTTTTAGCTATGTCAACTATTTCAGCAGAGCACCACTCCACAAGCTCAATCCTACTTTATAGCAGTGCCACCGAAACATACGTAAGTCACTGATGTACCAACTATGAGAAAGTTTTAACATTTTAAAGAGGGTATTGATCGTTTATAGAAGTTTTTGAAAAAAAGTCAATCAAAAGGTTTTGCCTATATACTCATTTTACGGTTCTCTGAAGAATCTTTTATTGTTACTCAAGACCTTACTTATGTCATTTAGGCACATTATCAAGCTTATTACATATGATTTACACTTTTGTCTATGTCGTTATTATGCTAGTAAATAAGAATAAAGATGTAGCCCATGAGGATCATAATATCGGTAGACAAATTTTGATGGAAAGCTGTTGAAAGCTTTACCGAGGTACATTATGCTTTTCTGGGTTTTGAAAGAAAAATAATTGCAGAATCTCTAACAATCTTCCTTCTTATTCTTCGAACTTTATAATCTTCAACTAATAGCCTTTTTTTATCGTTCAGAGTCTAGATTTTTCGGCTGTCCTTCCAAATATTGAACGTTTTCTGTGTCTTTATGCACTTTCATCTTACTTGAAACCTAAGTTTTTTGGCTTCAATCCATGTGCGTGCTTCGTAAGTGTTTAGAAGCATCTGTATAATGATTTTATATTAATGCACCAAAAAACCAATGATTGAGAGCAGCTCAGTAGTTTGTTTGTAGTTAACACTTCATTTCGAACAAAAAGATTAATAGGTTTGTTACATGAGCTGACGGCGAATGAAGAAATGACTTTTTTGCTGGTTTTGAATTTTTCATACGAGTATTAGCAATTTTTCGAAAGATTGAATTTCTGGCTACTGCACTACATACCTCATTTTTGAATAGACCCTTTTCTAATGCTGTAGCATCTTAACTAAAATTATTTTTCATACCGGCCGTGCGCTTTTATATTACTTCACTGAAGGCCACGAATAGCGCTGTGAACGTGTAGAGTAAATGTTGTAGTATCAAAAGCATATATTTTCTCCGGAGTTTTCCTCGAAGCGGAGAAAAAGTCGCACATTAGCAATAAAAATTGCATTCCAGTGAGCCGCGCCAGCGCAATACATCGACCCCGGTGCGCTGTGTGAGCACCGTCCAGCACATACCCAAAGCACATAGTAGCCGACAAGCAAATGCGCCGCGTATGCGAGACACGATCTTACTTTTACTGCTATGTTGCAGTAAAACAGTCTTTCTGCAGAATAATCACGGCGTTTAAATTGTCGAAACCTAAGTTATCGAATGATTTTTTATAATTTGAGGAAAAGCTCTGTCGTGTGAGGAATATTCATGTATGAAACACGGATGTCTCCTCCCTGCTACAGAGTTATAAAAAGGCCCTTTCAAAAAAGGGCCACGTAGTCCAGACTTTTATCATGAATTCTTGCCCAGCGAGATTGGTCGTTTCTTTTTTTTGCCGCCGGATAAGAAAAGAAGCGATTGATTCTAAAAAAACATAACCACCGACTTATATCTGACGGCATCTAGGACTCATCACATGTTGAACTCTTAGCCTCCCGCTACCATCTCCTCCCTAATTCTCTCAAAAAGATGTAGTGGAACTTGTTCTCTATAATACGTGACTATTTCAAATAGAGACTGTATTCGCGTTTTTCATTTCACTCCCACTTTTTTTAAATCGTGTTTAATGACTTCGTTTATGCCTTAAAACCTAGACTGTCAAGATTTCTTGGTAACGACATTTCATTTATGTTGTTTCAACTACTTTATATATGATGGTATGCTTATTCATATTTAGGGTGCATACTATGGATCTAATAGTCGAAAGATCATTGACAATTTGCATAGCAGAAAGAAGGAGACATAAACGTTGCGTCTCTTAAAGTTTGAGATTTCTTTCAAAGGGATTCGGCATAGGGGAGCGGTACGAATAGTACAGCTCAAACTTGGTAATTGGACTTTTATATCGAAATTTGTAACGCAAATGACAACATTGAGTATTAATGTATACACAGACATAAATTTTATACAAAATCACGATGTTTAGTGTGTACGGTTATAAGGCTAGGCTAATCCACTAGCTTGTAAGAATAGTACAACTGAAAATAACGCTGTAGTAAATTCATAGTTCAATGTCCAAGTTTACTATGCGATCTATAAGTATGGAAGAATATGAGTAGTCTGCCTTTTTGGAGGTATTTGAACTTCGGCGGTAAACTGATAGTTGGAAACTACTACACATGATGAACATAGAAAGGATAAACCATAGGCATTGGAAGTATAAGGAAATGACTAAAGATTACTAAAGAATACTGAGAGGCTAAGGGATAGGAAAGCTTTTATGTTGGCAAAAGGCTAAGATAAGGAATAATGAATGAATGAGAATGAGAAATAAATGAAAACAGGGAAATAAACGATATAACTTTGTGGGCAGAAGAAGATCGAACGTTGTTGTGTTTGTCTCGGTGTGCGTGTACTGCTCAGCTAAGTCGCTCTCGCTTTCCTCTGGCATATCCCCAGGTACACGCCTGATATTTTGATCCGCATGTGCGTCGACTTACTTGCTATGAACATGCAATTGATTATTGATTTGTTGATCTTAGAAACTATGTAGTGAGGTTAAATAGAGATTATTCGGTAGAATACGTACAAATCTCTTACGAGTCGACATTACAGGAGTTTCATCGTCGGAAGTTGAGCATATAAGCAGCAAACTAGCAAAAACTAGTCAACTAAGCAACTACTCTATTCTATGTTACTACTCAATCTACAAGCTAATAAATCCTCAGTTGAGTCGTTGATATTTTTTGTGTGATTTAGTCACGAGAAAATACAGAGAGAAAGCAGATTGACTACTAACATATGCGGAGTTGAGCTAATGTGTTCATCAGTATTTCTTCAGATCCTTTCATATGAAAAAGGGTTCCCACTTTTCCCCTCCTACCATTCTTAGAAATTATCCATTTGAATTTAGCGAGAAAAGTGATTATGAAAACTGTGAAAAAGAAGAGAATAGCGTAAGAACTAACTTCACGAGATTGGTATCTTTCTTTCCAATCGATTCTTCTTCTTGGCGATCGATGGATTTTTTTGATTCTTTGTGGCCCACGTCTCGGCACATACGCCTTCTTCAAAGCCTGAACGCATTATTCATTGTAACGTTATTTGAATAATTATGTAGAGTATTGGAGAAAAAATAAAATCTAAGGCATCAATAAGCGACAACTAATTCAGGAAAAACCACTCACCGTGTAATCTAGTTTAGGGACTCGCAGGATGACGTATGAACCCGCCCTCTATGTCATTAGGTCAAATCAAGATAGGCGTCAGCCTATATCCAGACTAGAAAATCAATTGGAGATAAGGTGCATGTGGTTGGGTAAGTTAAGGCACTCTCACCTTTGATCATTTGCCGGTTTGTGTAATTTACCTGAAAGCTTCAAGGGTTTTTCGCGCCAATGTTTTGATTCATGCCCCAGGATTTAAAATACTGCCTCGAAGTCGCCATCGTTATGCTTTTTATCGTGTCTGTACCTATTGGTTTAATTTGATCTTTGTTGGTCTTTTTGTCTAGGTGTTCTTTCATGCGAATGTGAAGTGGTTTGCCTGTTTCACCAATGTTTTCCTCATCACATGTACAGGACCTGTATTGTACCTACGTTCATGTAGTCACAGTCTCTACCGTTGTCACAAGACACGGTCATACCAGTGATTTTTAACTAAATGACGATACAGTGTCATCAACAAAATCCATTGATAGCCATGAAGAGACAATCGAGTGAGAAAAAGACACCAACCTTGTGAAACTTGAAATAAAGATTCGTTCTTCACTATTCTTTTTTTATAGTTTCATATCATTAACATGCCTAAGTTCAAAGGAACTCGGTCTTTCAAGGTGATTATTAAAAAGTTAAGAGCAATGGTAGTCACATGTGAATCAAAGAGCCCTTCTACTGATTATTCAGTACTTATGAACAAATTTATTGTTGGTATTTGATAATGTGATGGCCTCCTCCTGTATGAATTAGTGTTTGACTGCGACACGAGAAAATTTCCGTCTACCATTTTGTTAAACACCCTGAGGACCATGCGGGACGTTTCGTCCCGCATCGCGCGACGTCAAATCTCTTCATTTACCGTAATGGCGGTGTCGCGCCTTGTGAGAAAGGCGGTGGATCTCGTGAGAAAGCACACTCCAGACAGTATTATGGATGCGGGGAGACGAACCCAGATGGTTCTTTGAGAGCATTTTCACCATCAAATGATGTAATTTCATCAAAAAAACTTCCTACAGAGATATTCTAAGCAAAGAGAACATGCTGTATCTTCCATATTTCATCTACATTTTAATGTTAGAACGACAAGACTACATCTCTAAATGGTAACATAATGAAAATGACTACGACAGTGATAATTATATACTTTCGATAATGCTAATGATTGCAAAAGTGATAGTAATTGCCACCCTTTTGAGCTGTTTGTGAGATCTGCTAAGGGCACTTAGTGCATTCCATTCAATGCATAGGCATTGCATTGACCAACAGTTTGAACATGATATAAACGTGATAATGATGATGGTGACAATCATGATAGTTATAGTAATTACTGGTAACGATGATGGTAAAGGTGGTAGCACTGATGATAACAGTGATAATGATGATAGTGATAGTGATCATAGTGATAGTGATGGTAGTGGTAGTGATAGTGATGGTGACAGTGATAGTGACAATGATATTGCTAGTGATAGTGGCAGCTTCCCAGTAAGTGGTTGTCCATACCCAGGGCGTATCTCCTCTGCATTTATTGTGACTCTCATTTTTTCAGCGCCTCAATCAGCTACCGAGACGGCGGAGTGGAATAAAGGAGCTTGCTGCAACAGGGCGTAGGCACAACTACAGCTTTGCACAGGGATGCATATGCCCCGCTAGCGCACGACCCCCGCTGCCTATCAACGGTGTGAGCCAGAGTGTTAGCGCGGCATGCTGTCACATCTTTACAAAGAGATCATAGTACTTCTAGCATTGAATTCGTTTCGCCGCATACACTCGCCACAAAGATTTTCTGGCATTTCAAGTGCTGTTTCGAGTGAGCTAGGAAATTTCAACTATCTATGAATGACTCAAATGTTGGAAAGGCAAATCTCTGTGCAGTGTCGAAGACCACCCGACTAAAGGTGCTTCGTAGGGAGCTCGTTGACTGATAGCAAGAGAGTATTGGGTAGTAGGTCGGACAAAGACCTTTTCTCCTGACAACTTTCACCACTCACCAACTAGCGGCGGTCCCCTCATAGATCCAGAGTCAAGTGCTGTAGTGCAGCAGTTATAGAGCGAAATTTGCCCCATTCACGCTCAACGAAACGAAAATCTCCGAATGCTGCAGTTCCGTCTATCTAGGTTGTGAAATCAATTTGATGAACGACCTAGCTCCAGAGTTGAGCAGGACGAAACGAGCGGCTTAAGGAACGTTTGAGAGAATGGAAGATGTAATGAAGAGGACAAAAACATCCGACTCCGTACCCACCTTTTCGACTCGACGATTATCCCTGCCCTAACGTATGCAGCAGAAACCTGGTCGCTACGTAAGCAGGATGACAGATCACTTGGCATTCTTGAACGCGCAGTCGAAAGGTCGATGTTAGGAGTATCTTGCATCCCGCAAATGAGAGAAAGGGTCCAAAATCCTGACCTACATCAAGGATCGAAGATCAAAGATGCCGTTATACACGCCAGGATATCGAAAATAAGGACCGATGGACGAGAGCCGTTACCGACTGGCTTCCTCGGGACATCAAGCGCTCTACAGGATGACCACTGGCCCGTTGGTCCGATCTCTTCACGAAAGGTATAGAAGAAAGTTATGATGCTAGCGAATCCTTAGAGCGAGGAGGAGACACTGGGCTGCTTTGGCACGCGTTAGGGAAAAATGGAAGTGATGCTGGTTCCCGCTCGAGTCACTCGACGATCAACGGGACGGCAGGTGATACAAGTAATGAATTGTGTTTTTACTGTATATTCAGTCGTGCAATACCATCCGGCCCTGTGCTCTACGCGGGGTATAAACGAAAGCCGATTCGATTCATAGAGAAGGACGTGTCATACGTGGTGCAAACCAAGGTGAGGTGAAACAAAATCTGAGGAGCTGATCAACTCACTTCTTATAGAACCAAAATTTCATAAAGAGCTACTTGATTCCAGGCCTAATAATGATTTTCACGTTTCTTCTCACAGATAAAAGCGAGATAATTGGTGATCCCACTCGAATAGTGGACTGCTTGTTTTTGTCCAGATCCAGTTATCGGATAATCAAATTTGCAGAAAAGATTTCATGTCATTTGTAAGAGTGCACTCTGTCAGTTATACGTGAAATACTTCATCGGGCGATTGAAAGGAATACAACAACCCTGCCAAGGTAGCTTAATTCATCACATCACTTGACTGTAGAAAGCAAAGTCTCTAATGGCTACTGTTTGATGAATTTGGAACAGTGAAATTAAGGTATGGCAGATAAGAGCATTGTGGTCAAGTTGTTGTGATGTTCGTACCGGCAAGCGTGTGGTGCCGAGCCTCATACCCCAACACTCTCCAGCGTTCAACATCGAACACCTTATGGAACGTCATAGCAGGCTATCCTCGAGATTGCAAGTAGACGCGCTCAACTACTTCCTACAACGTTCAAAAGAAGATGAAATGACGATAAATGCTAGAAGCACTGAAATCCGCACAGTGAGAAAAAACATCGTGAAAACGGACGATAAAATGTCAAAGCAAGACAAAAAGTACCATTAATTCCTGTCTGCCAGATCGTTTAAGCAGATTTCAATATCAGAATTGTTTGGCTAGTTAACAGCTAATGACCTTGTGGTACAATTTATAATATTAAAAGTGTCGTATAGTGAAGAGCTTTCTGATGAGAAAAATTATACAGAAACTTGTGTAAACCACTTTAAAGACGTGAAATAGTAGTTATAAAATACCAATGCGGCGCTTCTTACAAATGGTGAAATAATTTTGCCTGCAACTGCAATAGCCCTCGAATAATAGGAGGTCTAAACGGTGTTCCGGGGGAAAATGGTTGTACCGCCGAAAGAGTAAACGTGTTCGGGACCGTGTGATGTTTTTTTGTACCACTAATCGTCGCGCCTCACGCCGAACAGCGCGGCCACTTTGTATCAGTGTGCACTGCGATGGAAATATGGGAATTTATTAAGTAAATCGAGAATCTAAAAAGACTTCACCCTCATCAAATGGTGGAATATCACAAGAGAGACTTCTTTAAGGATTTAGTGAAAAGGAAACGCCTATGTGTCGAAAAAGTTCCTATGTTTTGACGAGAATACCATATCCTTCCAAAAAAACATATTTCCGTCCTTTAATCGGCATTTACTTTTTTACTTATCCATTCCGCTGCAGATCATTTAAAATCTTTCATCTTTTTTGAACAAGAAAATAATTGTTTCTTTGATGGAGTTGTAACGCGCTGTAAAGGATGAGAATTAGCTCTTAAGAAAAACTTGTGATATTCAGTCAAGCCATTCAAACATCACTAAGCTTCCAGACATTGTCGGGCATTGACGTTATACAAAAAATATTCCGACTACAGGCGAACGCATGTTGAACAACGCCTTGGATATTGGCGAAACGACACAAAGGAAAAGAAAAATTGCCATTGCATAAGATTCCAAGTCTTCAACATTTCACACCATTTGCTGCCAATAAATTTCTGTCATCCTGGCAAGATTTTTGGTATCTACTGATCGAAAGATTGATTTGTAAAAACAGGATTGAAAAGATTTTGTTATATTCGTTTTATTTAACCGCTTATGGCGGTGGTATGATGTTTCAAATATATACTCATTGATGAAGAGCAATGTGCAATACTTTCGCGTCAGGCGGGGACTAGAACCCGCACCTCACTCTTTCCGGGAATGCGTGCTCTATCCGTTACACTACTGACGCCACTTTTGCACATCGCTCTTTCTACACTAAAGCGCACCTATCTGCCAGCCACCAGCCGTCAACGGCCTGGCCCAGGTAGTCGGTCTCGACATTGAACCCAGTCACGCTGACAGATATTGGGTGTCAAAGATCGATTGATATTCGTTTTAAGTAACCGCTTATGGCTGTGGTATTATGTTTCAAATATATACCATTGAAAGAGCGATGTGCAAAATGGGCGTCAGTAGTGTGTCGGATAGAGCACGCATTCTCGGAAAGAGTGAGGTGCGGGTTCTAGTCCTGCCTGACACGAAAGTTTTGCACATTGCTCTACATTAATGGATTTTGTTATATTTGTTGACATGGTTGATCGCTCCTCGAGCACACAACGTCTGAACTGCTGAATATCACACTCCTGTCCACGATGTTTCCAACAATACAGAGATCTCTATCGGATCGATTGACTTGGCAGTAAAGAGAATTTATTCAGGATGTTGATTTTAGATATGAAAGCATCAGATGAAATTCACAGAGTCCAAGCTGAAGAAACGAAACTTAGTTGTAAGAAGTCGGAAGTATAAATTCATAGGTGCTCATGACTTGAATAAGGAGCAATGTGATGGTCGTTGCGGTATGTGCTTTTGTTTATTTTTGAACGATAGTAGACCTTCATTATCACTAAAGTTGCGACGTGCGGTATAACGTGGCAGTCTGCGTTTCACCAAAGACTCATGATATCTGTAGCTGTAATGTGACATATAATGTGCTTCTAAACAAATTCGAACGACTGATTTGCAAAGAAATCGTTATAATAATTCTTTCGCTTTAAGCTTAGTCAATTTTCGACAAATTCCCAACGTTGCATAGCTCTTGTTTTTGGTATTTTCTAAATGAAATAATCTCGCAGTGATAGTATTTATTGCTAGCACTCGTACTGTAAGAACATCGGTGTTATCGAATGTTTCGGTCTTCATAGCGACCTTCCATGACATCACACAACGTCTTCTGTCTCTATAGATCTCTGTCACTTACACGGTCCATCACAGTTATGACCAAGACAACTTGTACTGGTGAAAGTACTTCTCACCCTCCTCTTTAACCTTAAATTCATGAGATTATAACGAAATAGTTGGAAGTTAAAGACGATACCGCATTTACATCGAATTTCAAATGATTTACCTCCAACCCAGCAATGTTATTCAACTTCTTCAATGATTTCTAAGAGTGAATACCATCCCTGAAACTATTCTTAAGAGTTATTTGAAAACCGTTTGAGAATAATTATCAGATATATCTTTTTGACAGAGGTGATGTCACTATGGGACAGGGTCACAATGGCGAGCAAATTTTGAAGTTTAGGGATAGCGAAGAACCTGTTCGGTTTACCGAGACCGACGACAGCGTGCACGATATCAGACGAGTCATGTCAAGGATCGAAAAGGATATGACATTTCTTGAGCGAAAAGTTGAAAAGTTAGAAGTGTTTGAGAATAGGAAGGTAAGAGGTGCAACTAAGAAATGAGCATGGTAGTGTCAGACAAGGATCTAGCAGAGTGGACTTAGAGACAGGATTTGAACTCCTCTCTGGGGATCTCTCAACCTTTTGGGAATTTGTATATACAACCGTCGCCAATCTCCTCTGCTACTTGGGTGCATATTGTCTTGATCGGGAAAACATAACAAACACTTTTTGAAAAGTCTTTCCAGAATCGTCTATAAACGTCTCCAAGTAATGCTTCCAGTGAGACATGACTCTTTGATTTTCGCTTCTACTATTCCGTACTGCGGTAATTCCATGGTATACCGGTGCATTTGGATTGAAACACACCAATTACGACGAACGAAACAAAAAAAAATCATAGGACTGAATTTCTTTGCTTCACATTAAGTAACTCATGTCTGTTGAACCACCGTTTCACCTCCGTATTAATTCTGCTGTTGTAATAGTATAAGACAAATGATGTCGTTGTAGGGAGCAACGCAGAACGAACTTTAGAAATAAATTTGAAAAACTTCTTGAAAACACAGCAAGACTGAATTTGTCCGCCTGAAATGTGCAGAATTTTCTTATTGGTCGACAAAATTATAGGTATGATTCACTCAAGTAGAAAAAGAACTGAATTTGTTATGGAAATATTTCTGAAGAACTTTGGAAATTTCGGTTAAAGTCAGCTTTGCAATCAATCAGTCATTAATTCTCAAAACTTGCTACTGATAAAAGTCGATAAGACGTAGGATTTTTTTTTCGATAAGCGAAACTTACGTGAAATAGAATACCAAAATGAGTGACATTCAGCCTGTGAGAATCTAAACTGACGAGACTACACTGTATCGAAATAGCCACTTAGGCGTTCCACGTTGTCCCTGATCTGCAAACAGTGAGCGACGACATTGATGTAAGTAATGTATTCAATGCATGCACTGTAATAAGCATAAAGTCTTCGGCGTTGAGTGATGCGACATGCATCTGACCCACCTAAGCAAGGTATAAGTAGCTGAGTGCACATTTGATTTAAACAATGAACTGCATAGCGCTATCAAATAATCGAGTCAGTGCTTTACAGATAACTCTCTCTCCTATTCATCTGCCTGGAGGGAGTTTTCCTGATCAATAGCATCACATAAGAAGCTTATGGAGAGTAGTTTTGATGAAAACCTGACAAAGTGCATTCAAAAGTGCAACGTCTGTAACTGGAAGGTTTGAAAAGTCGTTGACTCAAAATAGTTATCGGAGAAACCTTTGTTCTCTGCTTTGATGGAAAGTGTCAACATTTCTAAAACGCTACTTTGAGGCCAAACCGACATCAGGTTGGATTCGCGATGAAAACAACAAGTCGTGATATTGCAGCAGCCGAAGCAAACCGTTGAGATGAGCCATAATTTTGTAGTCATTAAATTAGGCTCTTTGCTCAGCAGATTTCCAAGATTCTACTTTTTTATCTATTTCCGTACCCACATAGGTGCTCTTCTTTACATCTTTTTTACAGTCGCCCTTTTGTACGCAAAGATTGGAAAAATTGATGAACTATTGCGTTTTTCTTACGTAGCTTTTGAGACCACTTGGCGACGAAGCTACTTTTGGTTAAGGTGATTTGAACGTTACGAAATGGATCCAGCTATATTTTAGTTTACATGGGATGACTCTAGCGTACTCTGATTGTCTAGTCAACAACTCAAAGCATTTGCCTATCTATTTGTGCCGTGATGGTGACAAAGTAATCGTGTATATATCTACCGTGTAACAGTAGTCACAAGTCATTTATTAGTTTTCACCCTAGAAATGAAAGCAATAAGAAGGGTATGAAAAGAGTCGATGTTCTATCGAATGATGCATATTGCATAATTAGATATGACCGTAGAGATGGCACTGTGAGAGTCCTGGAGTGTTTCTGATTTCCTGTGATGTGAGCGCGAATACGTTGGAGAAACTGAGCAGTCTGCGACAGCACATAAGAGCGCCTAGTTAGAAAATTTGAGTCAAATAAAACTCGGTATTTGGTACTCACATGGCACAAGTATGCACCGGGACACATTTTTGAATAAAAATTACCAAACCCGCACAGTTATCCAGAACATCAAAGCGCAAAATTGTTGAAGCAGTTTGGAGAACCTTCAAAAATCCAAAACCGTCTCACCGAGTGTTTTGACTGACGTACATACCTCATGCGAATTTCTTCCGACCTGAGCGTGGGCCGGTTACGACTTAAGTGTTTCTGCGGAGATTCTTCAGCAATATCTGTACAACTCACGGAGGACGAAAAGGTAGGTGATAAGTAATAATCACTGTGTGTTTTTTCCACGGTAGAGTAAACTTGAAGATATCCGCAACGAATCTGTATATGAGCAGGACTTAAAAATGAAGTAACTTTCTAACCCTTGGTTAACTCTTCCACAGACTCAAAGTGGACAGTTGATGAAGGTCAAAGCATTATTTGTAATTTCGAATGCAGTTCTAGATCGGTACCAAAACTGTTTTTCAATTTACTCCCCTTGACAAGCAATTGTCAACAACAGGGTAAAAAAACATTGTAAAGAGAAAAACAAGACATGGGCCCAGTGCTGAAGTGAATGGCACAAGAGCTTTTAGAAAGGCTATCGCTTGTTTAGATCACAGAAGAGGTTCAGAGTTTACTCCATAACCAAACATTCCTATAATTGTACTTTAGAACGATGACTGAGAACAAAGCTGTTCACGCTCCCAATAAAATTTGTATATGCTCTTCTGCACAGGTAATGTAGGAGCAGGTAATGTAATGTAGGCGCGTGAAAACGCTGAACGCCACTCAAGTCATTTGAAGCTGAAATGGAGCGAAATCGTCAGAAAGTCAATCAATATTGACTAAATTGCGCTATTGACAGTCCAGTATCTTCTTAGGAGTTGAAATGTTGTCTGAAATACGTCTTTCGAAGAAAAACGTTTGTGCACTTAGATCTTGCCCCTCGTCACCAAATTCAAGCCCTGACAATTTCATCATTTTTTGTTAGTTTATTGTTAATATGGTCTCGAGACGAAGCTCTCACGTTTCATCTGGGATCGCTTCATAATTTCTCAAGGCATCCTCAATAAATCATTACCTGATATCTATGAGAAATTTGAAGTACTCCTCGATTTTTTCGCCATGCTGTTAGATTACTTCGCCGATTATAACAATCTAATTTCTTCCGTTTCATGAAAAAGCTAATTATGACGGAATTAGAATATGAGTACAAAAGAATACAGAATGCTACGCATTGACGTATACATATCGCCAACTTCATTGCTAAAAACTCTTGAATAGTGAAGAACCCAAGATGATCACTTTCAAATTTTTAAATTCTCTCAACTGATCTTCTTACTGCAATGGAATGACGTAGATCGGAAAAAACGAGACCGAGACATATATCGGATTCAAGGCAGCAAACTGTGATGAAAGCAGGAGAATGCAAGAGAACGTCCATCAAAATGGCAACAGGCAACAAAATAGAGCATTTTACAAAGCAACGCCACTGTATCACATGTATTCGTAAATTTGAAATGAATAATAAATATCGCTCTCTGTTAGCTTTCGCTTGATTTCTAGAAATCCTCTGAGCTTTGATGGTTAATAAGGAATTAACCATGGAAAAAATTGAGAACAACAGTTGCCGCACATTTTCTCTCCTTTCTCATATGTTCTGGACCTTACATCTGCCAGAAGTCGTACGCAAGCCAGCAAAAGTGGATGTAAACTAACTAAAAACGTCCAGCCACATAAAGTATGCTTATTACTGGAAAACTCTCTCATCAAAATGCACGAATTCTGAGACTAATTTATGAAGTGGTTCACATCTCTTATGCGATCCCACAAACTACACTGGATTCCACAAAAGGACATAGACTTTGTACAGTTCCTTCACACTCCTGCGCATACAGAAATAATCCGTAAAGTTTTCGGTGCATTCTGATAAATTCGATCAAAGGGAAAACAAAATTCCTGAATAGCTAGATACATCCTGCTTAATGCCGCAGTCATACAAGATATCATCACACTCTCAAAGACGAGCTTCAAATTTGCATGCGTTGATTATTTTGGTGAAGATAAGAAATAGGATTGTGACGACTGAGTTTTGCACTTGCAGCACTACTTCAATCCTGCGAAACACGCCGTTGAGTGTTGTGATCATCGGTGTTCCTCGATCGAGGTCCATTGCCTCTTGGATAATAAGACTGATTCGATAGAATTCAGTATATGTAAAATAAAACCGCACATAATAAAGCTTTTATTGGTGCATGTCTGAAAACGGAGAAACTACCTAAGGCAGTGAATACTATATATAAATGATAAACTGTTCTAATGAAAGTGTTTAGAGAAAGCAACGTGCCTATAGGTTTTGGTAGATTAGACACTTCGAAGTATATATATATACCGTTGAAGTCTACTAAGAAGCAATTAGTATGCAATTAATCAGTGCAACAATAATCTATATATACACATACATGAACAGCGAACAATAATTGTTATCGAGAGAAACTTTGATTATCTGATAATTATTGGAAATGAGTCATTTTAATGGGTAAGCAGAGTCCAGCATGTGTTTTGAGAAGGAAACAAGTCCGTTGCTCCTTTTTGTGTGAGGCAAAAACTGCAACCAGCTCTCTTATGAGCAGGAGTGTGTCGTGTGATACAGACTATTAGGTGCAAGATCTCTGAGGAGTAATCATTTCGTTTTCTCTGGACACGATGCTTCATAGAGGCTGGTATCAGGTTCAGTAAAAATTTCAGTGTTTATTCTCTTACAGTCAAACAAGATATAGGCTCAGCCTCTCGGCCGGTAGGAAACATGTACTCGTTTGAATCATCTGTGGATGTATGAGATAATGAAATTCTCAATAAATACTTGATAACTCCATAGAGCCTGTCAGCTATCTCCATCGTGCTGTATGGCCCAATCGTAGTGAATCATAATCACTTGTGTCATCTGCTGTTCCGTTGATCTGGCAGTGATTCAAGTAAGAACCAAAAAATTTTCATTCATTTCTATCGAGTGCAAAATTCACTCAGTATGTTCTTCTTTCTCTTTGAGCAGTATATCTTTCTTTCAAGCTTTCCGTGAATTAATATGACCATCGTACAGGTGTCTCTTGTCCTGCTCTTGACATTTCAACGAATGCAGTCGGTAACTGCTTTTATCCATCGCTTGTCGTTAAAACATCATAACACTTTACGCCTTAGGTCCACAATAACTCCGACGGCCGAGTGTATGAAGGCATTATTGACTTTCGATCTTTGATGCTGATCAGAACTTTGCATCATTCTTCTGTTTCACAAGGCAATTGATATTCCTAGCATCTACCCAAGTGATTCTTTATCTTTCTTACGTAAAAGCCACGTTTTTTGAACATCCTTCATCTTGCTTTCGCATAAGTCACGTTTTTGAAGCATAAGTCATTACAGACATAATGGGATGGCTTAGAAGATGAACGCGACGTCACTCTTTTCATTGTTTTCTTCGCATATTTTCGACAGTTCTAAACACCGTCAAGCTGCTCTCTTCCTCCAGTTCAACTTTGGAGTCGAGTTGCTCTTCATATTTACTTCTGAAATTCGTAATTCGTAAATCTCGTAAAAATTCGTAAAATACAGACGAAGATCATTTTTCATACAATCATTGTCAAAATCTGATAAAATCCCTTTTGTGTGGTTGATGCTTGGCGTTATAAGGAACAATGTCATCGACGAGGTGCCCTGGCTTGGGAGTTTGCTCGCTTTGTCTTTGTAAATCTAGCAACGCGGGTCTTTTTGACTCCTTTTCGCCGTAGAGCAAACAGCCTCAAACTTGAGTTTTTCAAACACTTATGAGCAATATATAACATAAGAACAGCAAATAACGATATGGATAAATGCATTTACAAATAAAGGAATGAAATGCAATCAATAATAGAGTATTAAAGCAATCATGTGAGCGATGAGGAGCAGGCCCCCAAATCCTACATGGAAAGATTGATGAGAAGCAAGTTCCCTAATTATTTATGAGCTTTGATGAGAAACATGACAATATGTATATAGAATATGATACGTGCCGCTAACTTCGGTTATAATTGTATTAATACGACCTTAACCTGACATACAATGGGTTATCTAAGAGATTACAATACAAGCACACTGAAGAATACAAATACATTACAGTAAGCTGAGTTGTATAACTTTCGGATAAGCGGGAGCGCAACAGTGAGCTTAAATCCAACGCGGTGATTAGAAGTGGATAGATATGGCAGTACAGACTTATGTGGATCACTTGCAGGGAGATGGCTTAGCAGGATTCTAGCTTAGGCTTACCGAAATGCGAATGAACAATTTAATAGATAGATTACTGTAGTAAACGGTATATAAGGCTTCTATAGAGAGTACGTACAATCAAGTAGTAGTAAAGCAAGTACTAATTTGATAAGGTGCCGTAAGATGTAGGCGTGAGGAGGACTGAAACAACATAATCAGGTGCTGTCTTAATTGGGTGTTACTTTGAGTTACTACGAGTTAATACGATACAGTATGAATGATGACTATGAGGATTTTGTACGTGACGACTGGGATAAATGCGGAACACGACAAGGCTGCTGAGTGTAAGACACTGATATGTTTGTTTCGTGAATGTTGACACCGAAGATGGTATTCAGTGGGTGGGTATATGTTTGAAGCTAGGGCCATAGTTATGTATACAGGACTGGATACCTTGTCTCCGGTGACGTACCAACCATAGTGCAGAGCAGTATGCTCCGCCGCCATTGTAGTTGTTGCCGCATCACAACAACAAGATGGTTAGGAGAGGATTTAGGCGAATGAGATTTTGCAGATGCATATTAGTAGCTGGATAAGTATTTATGCGATCAAGAGGGTGATTCTAGCAAAGTTGACAGTGATTTCAGAAGCGTGAAACTGTTGCTGGAGAGGTTTAGAGGTTGTGCTTACTTTTAAAAGGACAAGAGGAGACTATTGAGATGAGTGAATAATTAAGATCAACTACGAAGATAAGCAAAGGGTTAGAAAAGCGGCTGCTGCTTCGAGGCCATTTGAGGTGACTAAAGTGCCATCGGAGCGTGCAGATGTCCGTCGCTAAAAGGTTTTTGACTCCGTTATTTTGTCTGAAAACCGTTCGAACTGCCATTTGCATGGTACAAAAATTGTCCATCCGCCGACTCAGCTAACTAACCAACGCTAACTAACCAACGCTATGACTCATTCCTGATCTTTTTGTTACCTGAAATTAGAATATTAATTTTTCAACATAATGCACATGATTCTGGGTATCACCTGTATCACCTGTCGTCCCGTTGATCGTCGAGCGACTCGAGCGGGTGCCAGCAACTTTTCCATTTTTCCCTATCGCGTGCAAGACTAGCCCAATGGGTCCTCCCAGCTCCAGGGATTCCCTGAGCATCATATCTTTCTCCTATCGCTTTCGTGAAGAAATCGGACCAAAGGGTCGGTGGTCTTCCTGTAGAGCGCTTGATGTCCCGAGGAATCCAGTCGGTAACGGCTCTCGTCCATCGGTTGTCGTTGAAACGCATCACGTGTCCGGCCCACCTTATTTTCGATATCCTGGCGTGTAGATCGGCGTCTCTGATCTTCGATCGTTGACGTAGGTCGGAACTTCGGATCTTTTCTCTCAATTGCGAGATACGGGATACTCCTAGCATCGACCTTTCGACTGCGCGTTCGATAACGCCAAGTGATATTTCATCCTGCTTACGTAGCAACCGGATTTCTGCTGCATACATTAGGGCAAGGATAATCGTCAAATCGAAAAGGTGAAACACGGAGTCAGATGTTCTTCGTCCTCTTCACTACATCTTCGATGCTCTTAAACGTTCCCCAAGCGGCTCGTCTTCTCCTGCTCAACTGTGGAGCTAGGTCGTTCATCATGTTGATTTCACGACCCAGATAGACGTAACTGGAGCATTCGGAGATTTTCGTTTCGTTGAGCGTGAATGGGGCATTAGAAACCCATGCGTTCCTCATGAACATTGCTTTCGTTAGATTCAGTTGAAGACCAATCTTTCCACAGATTCTGGGAAAGAGAAAGAAAATAACACTTATTCAAGCGAATAATTGTTATACGAAGCAAATTGGTAATTGTCGGCTGTCAATTTCCACTCCCACGTTGTCTCATTCCCATGCAGAGCATAATATTCGGGAGGGTCGAAGGAAATAGTTTTGGGTAGCTGGTGCCTTTGTCAAGCCTCCGCTTTCACATCGATGATTATAGTGTGGAAGAATGATGCTAGTTTGGTTGCAAAATCCACAATTCACGTTGAATTTTTGCAAACTGATTAGTGACGACTTGACTCTGAGCGCTTTTATCGCTTCTTTTGTCCAAATCAAATCAAACGCCTTCTTTAACGCAGTGAAAGTGAATGGTTTGTCTGTTGCACGCTTGCTTATCTCAATAAGTCTCGTTATTGTGCGGATGTGGTCTATACTAAATCGAGCTTTTTTTCAATATTGCTCCCTCAAATGGCTGTAATTCGTCAGTGTTGGGTCACTCCTGTTCAAAATAACTCGTGTGAAGAGCTGATGGAGAACGGAGAGCAAGCAGATTCAATGACAGCTGACGATATCGTGGAAATCTCACTCCTTAACAACAACACGGACTTGCTGGTTTTTCACTGACTGGGAAATTTGCTATTATCACGGAAAGACTTGAGAGCCAAATGAGCTTGTTGAAGAGAACAGGTGAGTTGCTCTCAAAGTGTTCATCCTTTTTCATCAAAAATTTTCGACTCTTCACCAGCAAGATATCATGTCGTATTTTGGAAGGAAAACAGGTGAAACGACAAGTCTTTCTTCCTCTATGATAGTAGGAAGACGTGACTATCAAAGAAAATCGAAGAGTGAGTACAGATGACTTCATCCGTTGCTTTACTGGAATCCGTAACTTATTCGCTTACGGGTCGGATCGCACTCATCCTGTTCTCGTATTACGCGAAGCTTCAGAGGACTTGTGAATGTTTCATCCAGGTTTTGCCATTTCGCTTATAACTGCTGCTTTTTTGTATTAAAGATCATTTCTTATCGTCTACCCGAAGAGTTTGCAAGGCCGCGTTAGTATGCCATATCCAGTATCTCTGGTGTGAAATGTCTTCTTGATCTTCGGAATCAATATCGCCCCCACGTAGTGATTCTGGACGAGCCGGTCGTGGTCTTCGCCGATGTCGTTGATGACAGCATCTCTGCAGAAGTCAATGAATGATGTAAGGAAATCCCAATCTGTGGTAGATGGAAGATTTCTTTATTTGATCGTGGTGACCTTTTTTCCTTTTTGAAAAGAAAATCCTTACCTGAAGGAGGCGATGTTGTGACGCCGTGTTGTAAATTTCGTCGCAACAACGAATTTGGTCATGCGAAACTTTCCTTTTACTAGGTAATTCATTTCGTTATGGAACTCTCCATGTGAGATCAGCGTCCATCTCTGAGAGTAGGTTTTGGAAATTTAAGTAATGAAGGATGTTTGGTCGTCATGATAAACTCAGACAACCTCCCACACCCTCTGTTCGCTCCGTTCTAGTCGGGTGACCCATAAGACGTTCTCAAAGCGTTCTTATAGATAAAACTTTTGCGTCGATCTCAGAAGATGAGCTTGGAGAATTTATGATCACCTCTGAAGAACTTTGTCAACTTCAAGTAGAGCGTTTCCAAATTGCTTTCATAATTGCGTGATGCTGGTGTGTAAGCAGCGAGGATGGTTAAATCCTCTATGATCCACATCGTTCCTACCGTATTCGGCCGGCCTGGGTTGATTGTTGTTCGAATAAATGGCTATTCATGGTTAACCTCGTTTTGGGCAGAACACCAACGGCCGGCACTTCTCCCATCGCGTGTTTCAAGAAACAGTTCTTCTTCGGTATCATAAACAGCCGGAGATATGTGGCTTCATATCGCCTCAGCCAAATCGATAACTTCGTAACTTATTCTTTCTCAGTGGATCCTCTATTGGGAAATCGTAGGCAGGTGTCCGCGCGTTATTACTGCAGATCGTCACCAATATCCGTTGCGTTTTGGCAGCCTATCATACCTTTAAAATTTTAGCAGCTTTCTTGGTACCGTGGCAATTTCGTGGTCAAGTGAACGAACCTCGCTTTCTTCATTTTGAAGTGGAGGCTGGAAATTCACGGGTAACTCTTCAATCTCTCAGCGAGAGACTTCTTCATAGAGACAACTACTAAGCAGTTTCCATGTATTTCGGAATCACTCGATTGAACACTTCAGGCCAATTTGATTCATATGGAAAAAAAATATAATTGGCATAGCAAAAACAAAGAGTCGATCTCCTCAAGTTCCTTGCGGCTTGGGAATGCACATGATCACAGTGGTTCGCGTTAACTTCCCTAACTGTCATCTGTGAACGCTCCTAGTGCACTCACGACTAGCTGGCTAAATCTCTTCGTGAGGAAGATTCAGTTGAGAGAGGTTCGTGTGCAGTTCATATAATTTTTTGAGTTGCACAATCGGGTATAGAAGACTGAAGACTGGTCAACGACGTGGAATGTTGAGTGCAAACTCAATAACTATTAAAAATTTCCGACAGCACTTTGATTTAGACACTCTTGATAGCTTACTTATTTTGTTTGAATAGGCAGCAATACATTAGCAATATCTTGGCAGAAAGGTGCACCGCTTTGTGCTTGCATAAGAGAGCATCCACATGGCATGCTCAAAATAAAGCAGGAAAAACTGGAAAGTCAATAGCCTCTCTATTACACGCGACCTGTCGCTCTCTCTCCGTTTATATTTTTGATCTAGCTGTGTTGAAACGTCATTTCACTATATCAACACGATAGTTTTGCATTTAAAAAACTTCTAGGGGCACTTTATGACAAAGTAATGTTTGTTCATAGAATAGACTTCCACTGGTATTGTAGGAACTCCGTCAAGGACCACGAATATCGCACATAAAATACGCTTAGGCTCTGAAGCAGACGAAGTTAACGAAACGTCAGTCATCGAAGGACAATTACTGATAGCAACCTCGTATCAATCCAAGAGGGCAATCCCTAATATTTGCCTGTAATAACTATCAATGCTTAGCTTAATAGATAGTCGATCTTGAAACCCTTAAGCCCACGGTTTTACTAGACAGGCGGCCGGTTCGCATGACGAGCGCAACACGTCGCAGTTAGAATATGGTAGTTCTTCAATAGAATTTAGACTTTTATCCACTAAAGGAAATTCAATAGACATTAACTGACTTAATGTGATAAAGAAAACTTCAGTAACGCTGGTTTTTGACGAAATATGCTGAAACAAGTACGTAACATTGAAATGTCCGTCAAAAATGATAATGTGAGCTGCCACTTCATAGATAACTTGGAGCAACATATCATCATTAGTAGATTTCAAGAGTTGAGACCTCTATAGAGTTGTAGGAGAAGCTTTGGTCTATTGCCTTATAGGTAATAACTTTTCATAGTATCCATTTATACTCTAACATAAATTTTATAGATCACTGTATTTTCTCCAAGCAATTCAGATAAAGATCAATGCATTGGATCCTTTCCAAAGTTCTCAGATACTAGGTTGACAGAATCCTTAACACCAACGAATAATTCGAATTTCCTGTTTATTTCACACTGTATCGGTTAATGTGATTCCATGAGAATATTTCTGGAAGATTTCTATATGAAACTCTCACAGTAATATTAGTCGGAGGAAAAGCACCCGACACTGATTCATCGTAAACGAGCGCTGTCTCAGCACTACAATACCAAATTTCACTTCATAAAAAAGACTAAAGAAAAGTTTGATGAATTGGAGAGAGTCGAGGTCTTGCCCCATCCGGCCGACAATCCAGATGCTGCGCCGTCCGACTGTGGTCTTTTCCGCTCAGCAGAACACTTCCTGTAGGGACGCCGATTCAAAACGTGTGACAAAGTTGAAGATGCATATTAGGAGTTATTGATTCAAAATCCATAGAATAGTTTCCTGAGAAAATCCGGAAGATCGTTGATGATCGTTGACAGAAGATTGTGAATGATGATGGTCTCTATCCTGAACAACGTTTGTTGTCGTTTTTAGTCGAATACATGCATAGACCTCGAATTTTCAGTGGGTGGTAATGAACTTTTTTCTCACCCTAGTAAAAGATTGCAATATCTATCGGCTTGCTCCAGCTATATATTATGAAGACCTTCCACACAGGTTTTTTTTTCAGAAGTAATTCCTTGCAGAAAAAGTGTTTGCGAAGTACATCTACACAGCATCATCGAAAAAATATGGAAAGTAAGTTGAAAATACGTTGGTTTCCTCACTATGTAGCTCTACCACTGGGAAATAAGGAATTCCACGATAACTGAGAATTCTTTTTGGAAAAAATGAGTTAAAGAGTCCATAATAATCCATTTTTGCAGCGAAAAGATTTGGAATCATAAATTTAGCTCAATGTCAAACTGACATTTTTTAAGCTATGTAGCGACTAGAAAACATAGATTGAGAACAAACAAATGTCATACAACAACTGAAAATATGCTACTCGTCGCAAATGTCATTTTTTCCGTTGATACATAGGAGATTTTTCGGCACATTAACGTCATTTATAACAAAAAAACATTTATGCAAGCTCTTTCGCGGTGTTCCATCATTTAATGATGATAATAGTTTCACAGAAGCTCTACTTTATGAATTCCCACATTTCACTGCAGTGTGCGGAAACGAGGAGTTCTCGCCGCGCGCGACCCGTGACGTTGATTTGGGACACAAGTGTTTGAATTGTAGTGAAAGTTTTATTAGCGGAGCGATTACAATAGAAAAAAGAAATCGGTGGCAAGACTGCTTGTAGAAATGTTGAATTTTATAGTACTAGGCCAGTAAGCCTGTAACTTGTTGGTTAGAATGTGGAGATTACGACAGTCACAAAATTTCAAAACTCCCGTTCTAAGATTTGAAATCTGATGCACCCCACCAATAACGAATCATGAATCTGTGAGCTCGCCATTATCATTTGTTTCTACTATGTTTCCAATAGAGAAGAACACTCGCGCATTCGAAATAAGTAGCAATTCAATCTTTCAAGTCTTAGACGTTGAATGCTTTCGATTATTGACTTCTTTTGAAACTGTCTCAAAATAGTATACTTTACTTCTGTCACTCCTAACACTAGGAGAACAAGTACTATTTTCTGTCACGGTACTCGTACAATTAAAGTTAACTCCAAGAACAGCACTACATCTACTTCACTGCAGATTCCATAGCGACTTTCCACGTCATCATACAAGATCCTTTTTGATGCGAATTCATCGCCCACATCTCTCGTCATTGTGATGACCAAGCAATCCGGTATTGATGGAAGTAGTTAATGCCCTCGTCTTTGACCTGAAATCTAGGCAGACAAAACTATTAAGGAAAAAGACCAAACGTGTGCACCAAACCTACATCAAATTTCAATTTATTCCCCTCCAGTCCTACAATGTTGTTCGATCTTTCCAATGCTTTCTCAGGATAAATACCGAAACCTGAAACCGCTGTAGTATGGTAATAATAAGACATGCAAAGACTGTGGCTGACTAGAAACAGATAATAGAATGCGTTCATTCAAACGCAACAGATTTCTTGTGAACGTCGCATAAACACTTGCTGAAAAAGGAGGATAAGAGTTTTAGATACGAAACGTTATGAGGATATGACATACAAGGAATTCAGCAGTGCTGTGGAGTCAAGAATTGATTTTTTTTTTCTTGAATATGTCGAGATGTTTTTTCACGAAATCGCGTATAAATCTGTCACTAGTCTCCTCCGCTACTTGGGTGCGTTTGACTTCACCGAAAACCCAGAAAGACCCCTGTTCAACGTCTTTTCAAAGCTATTTGGATATTTTAAGGTGATGCTTCCAGTAGTTATCATTATTTGCCTTTCGCTTCTCCCATTGTGTAGTGTGATAATTACGTGCTCTCGGCTGGGTCTCGTTCATTATGGGCTAGCCGTGATCTATACACAAACTATGATTAATGCGCACCAATAATGACATGACAAGAGTACTCAAAATTGAAGGACTTCAACAGCTTTCTGTTATCTCAATTAACTCACGTCTATTGAACCATCGTTTCAACGCCGTATTAATTTTGCTGTTATAATGGTATAGGACAAATGACGTTGTAGTAGGAAGCAATGCAATACATACTTCAAAAATAAAGGCAAAAATTTTCACAGGAAGTAGTGAAACAAAATTCACTTCTCTGAAAATTGCAAGAATTTCCATTTGTCACTGCAGTTATGCGAATAATTCCAAAAAAGTTCAAAATGCTTGAGTATGACTCACTTCAATTATGTATATTAAGAAACATTTTTCCAAAAATTCAAATACGTTCTTTTCCTTTTGCTAGCGCAAGATGAGAAACCAATCCTTTTCGCTGGGCAGAAACTTTTTAAGAGTCATAATAATCATGCGAAAGCTTGAATCTGGCTAGCGTAGTATATGGCCTTTTTTTCGAAAATACCCTTTCTAACACTGTAAAGTTCAGAAAAAAAATTACGTTTTATATTGGTCGTGCTATTCAAACATTATTTCGCTAGAAGTACGAAAAGCATATGACTTTGTAGAGGTAACTTGTAGAGGAAAAAAGGAGGAAGAAAACTCTGAGCCATGTGTTAAATCCGAAGTTTCTTCCAAGGCGGAAAAACAATTGCTATTTGAATAACAAAAATCGTCCTTCACATGTGACCCGCCGAAGCGCCGTCGATCGGTGGTCGTGTTGAAACTAAGCATAGCGCATCGTTAAATCTTACGCTATCGAATGATTACTAATAGTATGAAGAAAGGGCTCTGTATTGTGAGTAATATGTACGTGTGAAACACAAATGTTTTCCATCGCTGAAGCGTTACAAAAGGCTTCTTTCAAAAAATAGCCACATATCGCCCTAGCCAGAGATATAGGCTTTCGAATGGTTACTAACAACCTTGTGAAGTAATCAAAAATTCTAATATTTTTCTCTGCTTTTTTCGTGTGTTATAGTGTTACATATAAATTAAGAGAACTGAGTGTGAGCAAAAACACGGCCTCAGGTGGGAATCGAATCCGCGTTTGATTCTATCCGTGGACGCGTGCTCTACCACTACACCACCCAGGCACATTTGCGCTACCACTCATTCTTTAACATCTTTATGCTGGCTATCAGCTTGTTGAAGGCTGGTGGCTGATAGCTAACATAAAGATGTTGAAAAATGAGTGGTCGGGCAAATGTGCCTCGGTGGTGTAATGGTTTAACACGCGTTCCTGGATAGGATGAAGCGCGTGTTCGATTCCCGCCTAAGGTCGCTTTTTTGCTCACCTTTCAAATCTCATAGGTTTATATGTAACTCTTATGAAATTTCTTTTCCAACGAGAAGAGAGATCGGTTTTCCATTCTGGGCTAGCGAACGGAAAATACCTTTTAGGTTTTGGCTTCATTTACGGTTTATATGAAAATGGACACCAAGATAATTTGGTGGAATGACTAACTTTGATTAATAAACGAAACTTACACAAAATAAGTCAATAAAATGAGTGACGTCCAGCCTGTAAGAATTTGAATCGACGAGACTGCCATGAATCGAAATAACCACTTAGATGTTTCCACATTTTCTCTGACCTACAATCTTTCTGCAATGTCATAAGTTATATATACAATGCATGTAATGCATATACTGTACTCAGCAGCTGTAGCTTATCAGGTCTTGGCGAAGCTATGAATAGGGTGAAGCTCACAAGAATGAAGTCTTTAGCGCTGACTAATTTTTTAAATGAGTGACATCCATTTGACCGAACTATGCGCCGTATAAAAAACATGCAGAGGCTTATCGATTTACCAGGTCAGTTCCGAAGACCGACTATCTATCAACTTTAACACTGCTCACTAATTTACAATTCTTTTTCTTCTGTAGGCCAAACACTAGGTCGTTATTGTACAATTTCTTCAAACAGCTAACATTTTAGTGGTTTTGCCTTCTTGAGAGCCTGAAACAGGAGGGATTATCTACAATGTAGTCAGGCCAACACTTCCATTACTTTAACAGCAGGAATATTTTTCTTCATAATTTTTTCTGTAGAGGTAAAAAGGTTATTTGGCTGACTAGTTTGTAGACGACCCGGTCAGGCTCTCAAAAAGACGAAACCGCCGAAAGCTATTCGAATGAATTGTATAAGGACAATCTCGTGTATGGCTTTTAAACGAAAATTATAATTTACTGAATTAGTACTTTTATCTTTGAGACATCTATGGTAGCAGTTCTCTTACTCCAGGCTGAGCTATTCTGGGGAGCGGTGTCCAACCCAAAACATTTGTGTATTACGTGGGGCCTCGTACCACTACACCATGTGAGCACCTCATGAAAGAGAATAAAAGCAAAAAAGCCGACTTATTGCAAAAGTAAATGCATCGTCCGTAATGGGATAGCAGAGATATTAATTGAGAAGTAGAGAATTCTGACATGCGTAAATCCTGGTCGTCACTCTATTGCTCCATCGGAGTGTAAGACTTTAAAAATATGTAACTTTGGTGCTAAATGTGTTCCATATTCAAATGTTAGAGAAAGGCGAATTTTGAGCTTGTTTCTTTTATCTATTTACACAACCCCATCGCAATTATTATTGCGCGGTTCTCAGTAATTCTAACAGTTTTTCACTTTTCGCTTTCTTTGATTCACTTTTCGCCTTCTTCTTGAACGGCGTAGAGTGCTGGTTGAGTGAGTCTTTTGGCAATCTCAACGAGAACCTTGCTGTGGCGTTTCATAGGGAGTTTTTGCTGGCTGCTGAAGAGAGTTGAGGAGGAAAAGGGGGGGGAGGTGGTGAAGGTAACCTCTATGCGCGTCGCGACGAGCACCACAACCACTCGGCCACGACGCCCCCATTTGTAGTTAGAGAAGAAGTCGCGTTGATAGGCAACTGTAAAAAGTTGTAAGAGATTTAAGCAGATCTATGCATCGAAGAAATTTAAGTGAAGCTTTATGAAAGCCTTATTGAAAGTCGAATTTAGGCACGGATTCCTCGAGATTTGCGCTATTGAATGAGTATCAGAATAGTTCTATAAGAGGCGATCGATGGACCCTAACCAACCGAAGAACGCAAGCTGAGGAATAACATGATTTTAATTTTGCTGCTACAACTTACTAGGACCGATTTTTCTGAAAACAAACACATTGTTGAGATTGCCGCAATTTAGGTTCCAAATTATTGCTAAAATCCTAAATAAAAAGCACTGTATAGCGAAAAATGGCCTCTAAAGTGTTGAGGGTCATAATGACACTCATGATTGGCAAGCATTAAAAGACCACAGAATTTTCATTAGTCAATACCTGATAATTATGTGACATTTGAAGTATTCCTCGATTCCTTCGCCACACTGCCAAATTACTTCGACGAATGTATAAAATAATCTGAATATTCAGTATGACAAAAATACAGTAGACAACGAATTAGATAATGAAATAAATAAGTAAAAGCACTCTGTGTCGATAAATGGGTGAGAAATGCGTGATGCATTTGAGTCCATTTGCAGGATCGTTAAGGCGACTGAATACCTAGGTTTCCTATACAATATGGCTGTTTATCAATGTACACCTCACTAATTTCAGCGGATCACACATTGTTGTTGTTGGTAATTAACAGACTTCCGGAGTGTATTAATTCTGAGCCAGAATCAAAAATCTGTAGTGTACAGCTTGCCGTCTCTAACAATAGAGCTATGTGAACGCCTTACGTGAATATACATATTATCAGCTTCTCCGGGGTGAAAATATAGTGATTGTTGAAGAAGCCAAGTTGATTAGTCGCAGTCTCTGTATATTTCAATCAAAACTGATTTTCATACCGCAGTAGAAATGCCATAGATTGGAAAAAATGAAAGAATGACGAACATCGACTTGAGGGCAATAATTGGTCGTAAACACCCAAGAATGGAGGAGAGTGTCCACTAAAATAACAGCAGTCAGCGATATAAAACACTCTGCAATATCATGCCACCACATAATATAGACTCAATATTCACATAAGGAGCTGAACTATCGCTTTTTTAGCTTGTTACTACTTTACAAAACTATCTCAATGACTTTGGATGAAACATAGAGACCGACCGTACAGAAAATCAGAAACAAAAGTAGTCGCACATTACTCTCCTTCTCGTACGTTTTCGACCTCACAACAGCCAGAAGTCGTTCGAAAGCCAACAAAGGTGGATGAAAACCAACTAGAAAATTTAAGCTACATAAAATTTTTTTATTCAATAAGGAGCTCTCTTATCAAATGTTCAATAAGCTTGATTCGAATACATTATTAATAATTTCTTAACTCAGCGATCTCCTTTCAAACGAATTAGTGTCTCATTTTGACAAGTGCATATGTTCGGTGTGGCATCTTAACCCACTGAAAACCGCGCTGATTCTCTGTGCGACAGGCGACGGAATCGCGCGGCGAGCGTAGTGCTTAATCATGACAATGTGGTAGTTTTCTGATGAAATCGAGACTTTCGTCTTCATCAAAGGATTTCTAAATGTCGTCAGTAACTGAGGATGGAAAATACTTTATTAGAACAGATTTTGGGTGAGACTTGCGAAAACAACTATAAAATACTAACTTGCCTATTAATTGTGATATTGAACATAAACGCGATGTGATATACATATATTTAATTATTTATTTAGTGTATATCTAACTGTGAACGAATTCATCTCTGCAATCTGGGAAAAATGTCATTGTTAGTCCGCATTTTGGAAGCACAAATCAGATACTTACGAAAAGACCATATTTTGGGAGATTACTGAGCAATTTACTCATTCTTATTGATATTTATTTTTATTCCACTCAAATCCAGCATTTACTTCTTATGTAAAAAGCAATTTAATCTTATTCATTGCTACAAGCGGTTGTCGAAAAATTAGTTATGTTATCATTTTGCACCTGCGAAACCAAATATTGCTAAATAAATTTTTCAGTGTTCATATGATCTCATTCTATCCAGTACTTTAAAGTCATCATTGTGACTGGAAATTACAGGACAATGAATTGTCTACTAAAATTAATGTCGTACACTGCATAATGCTACTTCGTTGATAGCTGTCTCCAAATTTTCCATTAGCAGTGTATTTCAGGAGTTGAGATCTTCATAGTAGAACAGACGTGTTGTTCCCTTCTATGGCCAAAATATTTCATCTGGCATATGGCGCTTCGAACTCTATCAAGGCAGCTTCTATCATAGGACATGATGTGTTATATCGTTACTAACGTAAAACGTATACTTCTTCTCATGCTAGAATATAGCATCATAGCGTTCTCATAAACTAAGTCTGGAGTTGACATCAGCAATTCCCAAGCTATTGAATCATTATTAATAGCCCAGTGGGAAATTCTTAGTTTGGTAAAAAAAAAGGGAAAACACGAACACATTCCTTAGAAGACAATTGTATTCAACACAAGTGAAATTTATATGCACCAGAAAACTTCCTACGCATTTATTACTACCCACGCGCAAATAGAAAATTCCTGCCGCGCGTGGCGCGCCACAGGGCAAATCGTTATATATATATATATATATATATATATATATATATATATATATATATCTGATGATCGCTTTTTGAGCTATGCAATGTGGTTTGTTATAGGGCAACTACAAAGTTCGATACACGTGTTTCGGCCTTGACAGAATTGTCAGTCGGACAATACCGTTCGTCTTCAGCCAATCCTCTCAGAGGAACCCGACCCCTGTTTAGAGTTGGCGGCAACGAACAATTCACGAAATTATTACTAAATGGCAGTGTTTGAACGTTACAAGCCAAGAGCGATTGAGCGCAAAACACCGCCATTAAGTGAAATTTTAATCTTACGGCAAGTGTAAAATGTCCGGCGTTGCCAACTCTGTGAAGAGATTAGATTCTCCCGTGAGGACTGGCTACAGATGAAAGCTGCTAGCCGACTGACGAAGCTGTTAAGGTCGAAACATGTGTATCGGGCTATAAGCTGCCCTATAACAAACTACATGCATGGCTCAACAAATGATTATCAGGAATATTGAAAATTGAGCGTGGTCTTGAGAAAACACTCAAAACAAAAGGTAATATATATATATATATATATATATATATATATATATATCACGTAGTTTCTATCTGGTTAAGCTAAAAGAGCATTGATAGCTTTGACTTGTTTTTCCAAGCAAAACGAGAAGAACGTAGTGGAGATGGATAGCTAGCTACATCACACACCTGCATGTACAGCAATGATCCGCAAAATCGTCAGTGGTGCATCGGAATGCCACTTTTTGAAAGGCGAAAGCAGATTTTGAACAGCTGGATATATCCTGATTAATGATGCAATCAGAGACGATGCCATAAAACTTTCCATGACTATGAGAAGATTCACATGTACAGATCGTATTTTGGAGAAGAAAATAATGAATGCGATAGCAACGACCGAGCTTTGTATTTGCAGCAGCACTTCGATGCTGCGAAACACAGTGTTGAGTAATGTGATCGTTGACGATGGTATTCCCCGAGAAGGATCCATTACCTCTGAATAATAAGATAGGTTAAAAATTGCTTCAGAGACCAGTCTGCACAAATTACTGCTGTAGAAATTTTTCGTAATACTCAGTTGACAACCGAAAAACTATCATACTGAAAATTGAGATTATCTTGAATAAAGTAGATATTTGTAGATACGTGTGATAAAATTGATAGAGTAAAGCAGCGGCCCAAAAGTTGTTCTATGAATAGGCTCTCTAAGAGTAAGGCTTCCGCTGATGCTCTTCCCAGTAGGTATTCTTCAATTCTCTATAATTACTTAGTGTGAGATATAATTTATATACTACGGTAGAGGTAGTAATTGTTATTTTGAGTGGTACGATTATATAATTGCTAAATACGAGATATTTCAACAATGAAGCATAGCAAAATATGCATTTTGAAACTTGAAGAAAAAAGAGAACACTAATGTTACACGAGAAAAATTCTTCATATCTCCTCTCGAATTGTATTTTTCTTGAATATAGGCCATTTTTTACAATTCGATTCGTCGTTCTTCTTTTTTTGAAGTAAAAATTGAAGTCGGTTCTTCCCATGGAGGAACGCTTGTCATATTGATACTGGCGAATATCACGTACAAGGAGTGTAGGAAATGGAACAAAACCCTTTCATAGACATAAAAAGTCATAGAGGGTTGCATGGTGTTACGCTTAATAAAAACTTCCGAATTTGTGTTCACAGGACCATGAGGTATGTTCGCTGATTCCACTCGGCCAGAGTGTATCGCTTATACTTGTTCATATGGCCTGCTAGTTAATCGGAAATTGGATTCTCAAAAAAAATTTGATGTAACTGTAGAGACTCCTTTCCATTAGCTATCCTTAACGAGTTCTCATCTTGAATTCAAAAAAGAATTACAACATTCGCTAGGGCGGCTTAATTCAATACCTCATTTAACTGGGAAAAGCGGAGCCTTTAACGCGTCCCCTTCAAGCGAAACTTGAAAACAACATTATATAATGAACAAGAGTGTGACGTTATACGAGGCAAAAGAGCAAACTCCTATCACAATTCTTCGTTTAGATGCGAATGAGCTGGTATAGTGATGATACCTCATATCACGATAATATAAAGACCACTATTTCTTTTCCACCAAGTCGAAGACAGTAGTAAAAATACTGAAATGCTTTTGGCTAGTTAACCTTTAAGAACTTCACGGTGTTACCTTTGCATTAAATTTGCCTCCTAGGAATGAAACCTGTGATGACGAGAAGGGCTTAAGTCACCACTGTCACTGGTGGACACTTGAAAATTTTGATTAAAACACATAGAGCCACATCAGTATGGGAGATGAGAAAGACTGCTCCTGACGGCCTTCAACAATTTTCTTCTGAAACCATCAGCCAGAAGGTAAGAAGCCTGACATGCTTGCGCAGCATGAAATAGCCTTTTCACATGGTAGTAGTAGTTAAGAAGCTTGCCTCTTTTTTGCTTTGCAATAAAAATTACACCTTTCTAAGCTCATTATGATGAACGATTACAAGGATTCAAAGAGGAGAAGCGAGGAATTCTGCATGAAACCGAACAGCATCGACACAATGTGACCTCTATTAATGCTAAACATCACATGAAAGGAGGTTATGGTGAACTTCTTGTGCCAGAGAAATGAGTGATTTACCAAAACTTAAAACTCTCGAGAAATCCGGAATAGAGAGAACAAAAAATTGAAAATTGGTTAAGCTCACTAAGAACCACGATTGACCAAGAAAAACAATATATTCCGCGACCGAACTGGCGCTAGAAATTCTTTCAGGAAGTTGGTTCCAGGTGTAAAAATAACAAGAGAACTCGAAGAAAAACAAAGAAATTTGCAGTACCCACAACTTTTTGATAACTCAAAAGTTCGACTTTCCATAAACCTCGGCATAATTAGTTGTTATTTGAAAATCGAAAAACTTATCTTGATTAGCTGACGCGAGGTAGGTAAATTAGTCGTAGAAGTTCGGCTGACGTTTCGGCGACCCGCCTTCTTCAGAGCCTGGGCGTATGTGGTATTAGTCCTCTTTTTTTCTTTTCTTTTCTTTTTTTTGGACAGACACTTATTCATTATAAAAGTACTAATGTGTTATGATATGCGAAGTAATAAAATTACAAGGAGAAAACAGTAGTGTTCTATTACGGAGGCACCACTAATGTTACATATTCCCAGGCTCTGAGGAAGGCGGGTCGCCGAAACGTCAGCCGAACATCTACGACTAATTCACCAACCTCGCGTCAGCTAATTAAGATAAGTTTTTGATTTTCATATAAAAACTTATTAATAATTCACTAACTGGAGGAAATCAGGAAAGCGAATGAAGTTTTAAAGGCAGTATATAGAATAAGCGGAAAAGTTGGTCATCGTCACAAGTGTATATACTTAGAAGAACTAAATGGTGAGCAAAAACCCGGCCTCACGCAAGAACGAACCTGCGTTCTATCCATACCGGGACACGTACTTTATCACTACACCACCGAGGCACATTTGTTACACATCTCATTCTTCAACATCTCTATACTAGCTGTCAGCCACCATCCTTATACACGTTCGGTCGGGTACACAATTTCGCCTTGTGAACCCAGTTGAGTTGACAGCCATATTAGAAATTTTGAGCACTAGTTATTACAGCTGGGTTTATGCGAGATCGCATACCCGACCAAACCTGTTAAAGTATGGTGGCCGACAGCTAACATAGAGATGCTGAATAATGAGTGGTGGCGCAAATGTGCCTGGGAGGTGTAGTAGTAGTAGCACGCGTTCCGACCATGGATGGAACGCGGGTTCGATTCTCGCCCGAGGCTGTGTTTTTGCTCACCACTCAACTCTCTAAGTCCCACGGACCTCGCTCTCTGAGGGATCCCGCCCGGTTAGTCCCGAGGGCATGTGGCGCGTCCCCAGGTGGTGGATAGGGAATAAACGCGAAACAAAAGCGGTCGTGTGCTTCCCAGAGACGCACGTGGATTCAGGGAATGAGCTCCCTGCTTCTGCAGCGCCGACCTGACAAAACACTATTGCTAGGAGTCAAGTCGGCCAAAAGCCTGCAATCAAGCTGCTGTGAAGTATATGGGAGGCGGTTAGAAGTTGCTTCCAACAAATAAGCAGCTTCGAGAGAGCCTGGCAAGCTACTCGTGAGTACCCAGCCATCACATTTAGAGCCTGGCAAGCTATACGATGAGTATCAAAATGCCAGAAACAGTAACAAATATGGGCCTCATTTCCCTGACCTGAAAGAGCCCTGGTAAAGCAGCGCCAGGTAGGACGAGTACGGAGAGGCTGCTAAAATCTCAGGGCCAAACTAGGCTGCCAAGATTGAAACGGACTAAAATGAGGATCTGTACCTATACCTACAATGCAAGAACCCTTGCTCACGATTCCGCTGTAGAAGATCTACTGATTCAAGCAAGAAGGGTAAGGTACGACGTCATCGGCCTGGCTGAGACAGAGAAGACTACATCCTTTTCACGCTGTTTATGACACCGAAAAAGAACTATTCCTTGAAACATCCGGTAACAGAGGTGTCGGCGGCGTTGGCGACCTCATCAAATCGAATTTGACCGTGAACATCAATTTGCTTGAACAACTAACAGCCCGTATCGAACGATTACGGTTGAAGCGATGTGATTCTCTGCCGGTTTTGACCATCTTCATTGCTTACGGACCAACAGCAAAATATGACGAAGACGAAGTCGAAGTGTTCTATAAGGACCTCGAAAAATTCTTCAGAGAACATCATACATTCTTCAAGGTCATTGTCGGAGATGTTTATGCAAAAATAGGACCAAGAAGAACGTCTGAAGAACGTCACATTGGGACCTACGGATTAGAATGGAATGAACAGGGTGAGAGGTTGTTAGAGTTTATCATGACGACTCAAATTATCCATGGTAACTCATAATTCCAAAGGCCTCACTCTTAGCGACGGACGTGGGAGTCTCCCAATAGAGAGTACCATAACGAAGTAGACCACATCTTAGTAAATCGAATGTTTTGCCTAACCGATGTCGCTGTTGTTCCTAAGTTCTACACGGGATCTTACCATCGCCTCATTCGTGCAACGTACCATTTTTCGCGGAGAGGAAATAAAGCTGATAAATTCAAACAACGAAGTCCCAGAACTACCATAAAGTGGGATGTATACGAATTATTAATCGGCTTTTGGTAAGATACTATTGTCGACAACATCGACGAAGATTACGATCGCCTCGTTGAATATCTTCACGTTAGAGCTATGATAGCCGAGAGTCCTGAGGTCACAAAGAGACGCCTGTCGCCGCAGACACTCGAGCTAATACGTCAACGTGGAATCGCACGAGCTACAGGCATCCGAATCCTAACGTTCGAACATGCGAAGCGCTGCAGAGAAGCGATGAAGGAGCACCTTATAGTAGAAGCTGCAGAAGCTGGGAAGAGCATTCGCAAAACCCAACGAGGCTCCGCTATTTATAAGACCAAGATGATTGCACTCCGATGCATGCCCTGACGAGATACTTATAGCTTCTAGAAGGGCTATGGAGAAAGTCAACCGCCAATACTACTCGGATCTTTTCGCTAGCCATGTCCTCTTACCATCATATTATTGTAAGAGGATGAGTATGTCGTTCCACCGGTCCTTCCTTCCAAATCCGACATGCTATATCGTCGGTGAAGAGCAGAACAACACCCGGTTCAGACAGGATTGGACCAGAACACCTGGGAAAGCTGCCGCCACTTCTCATCAGCACCCTGGCTTGGCTCTTCACTCGCTACCTTTCAGAATGCAAGGCCCCCGTTCAATAAAAAACTGGCAAGACCGTATTGTTGTTTAAAAAGAAGTTCTTCGCGACAATGGCAATTATCGCCCAATCTGCTTGCTGTCCGTTATCTATAAACTCTTTACTCGATCCCTATCCTAAACAGGATTGACGGAACACTGGACGAAAGGCAGCCATGCGAAAAAGCAGGCTTCCGAAAAGGATTTAGTACCATAGAGCACATCCACACTATTACAAAACTCATTGAAGTTACCCGAGAGTACAAACAACCACTCTGTCTAACTTTCACCGATCTGGAGAAAGCTTTTGATTCAGTGGAAACAGAAACGGTTATAGAGGCTCTGCGTAATCAGGACATCATTACTCGGTACATAATAATCCTTCGCGAGCTTTATAAGGATTTCACGACCAAAGTATAGCCATTCTACAACTATATCACCATTGGCGTAAGAAGAGGGGTTCGACAAAGCAATACAGTTCCATCACAACTGCTCACTGCCAACATTAGAGTGGGACGATTTGGGAGTGAGAATTGACGGTCGACAATTATACCATCTTCGCTTTGCTGACGATATCGTCCTCACCAAACATCAGCCAAACGGAACGAATGTTAACACCAAACATCAGCCAAGCGGAACGAATGTTGACCGGTGCGATAACGCCTGTCGAAAGATTGGTCTTCAACTAAATCTAACGAAAACGAAGTTTATGAGGAATGGATGGGTTTCGAATGCCAAATTCATGCTCAACGGAATAACGATCTCCGAATGCTCCATTTACGTCTATCTAGGTCGTAAATCAACATGATGAACGACCTAGCTCCGGAGTTGAGCAGGAGGAAACGAGCGGCTTGGGGAACGTTCAAGAACATCGACGATGTAGTGAAGAGAACGAAGAACATCTGACTCCGTGTTTCACCTTTTCTACTCGACGATTATCCTTGCCCTAACGTATGCAACAGAAACCTGGTGCTACGTAAGCAGGATGAAAGATCACTTGGCATTATCGAACGCGCAGTCGAGAGTTCGATGCTAGGAGTATTCCGTATCTCGCAAATGAGAGAAAGGATTCGATGTTTCGACCCACGTCAACGATCGAAAATTAGAGACGCCGTTCTGCACGCCAGAATATCGAAAGTAATGTGGGCCGGACACGTGATGCGCTTCAACGAAAACCGATGGACGAGAGCCGTTACCGACTGGATTCTTCGGGACATCGAACCCACTGCAGGAAGACCACCGACCCTTTGGTCCGATTTGTTCACGAAAGCAATAGAAGAAAGATATGATGCTCAGCGAATCCCTAGAGCGAGGAGGACT